>UCOL01005440.1:0-11644 GCA_900474335.1 Ormyrus nitidulus | reverse complement strand
TTTCCTTTTGTGACCATGCAACTTGATTTAGAGAGGATTTTCCGTGAGTCACAAGAGGAAATCCGCTAGGACAAATATTGAGAAGAATTTCCTCTTCTGACAAGTGGATTCTTTTTGTAATAAGAGGATCATTTTTTCAGTGTACAATTCCGAGGATTTTGGACAAAATTTTAAACCTTTTAAAACAAATTCTTTGGCACGTTTATAATCTTTTTTTTTTGCACTTCCAATTCAGCTATTAAGCGCCAATTGCTCGGATTTTTTTCACACCCACTAAGCATTTTTAAATTAGTTATTTAACGAATTTAATTTTGAAAGTCCTAAAATATATCCTTAATATTGAAAATTAGATTTATTAATTAAAACACATCAATAAATTTTTGAAATTTTAAACGAACTTTAAGTTTATATTAGGTAATTAATTTTTCAATTGGCAAACTTACTTGACTGCGTCGTTAAGTTAATTGTCTAATAATAAATATTTCCTATTTACTAGTAAATAAATTTAAAATCAACTTCTGATTTTGTTTGATACGTTGCACATTCAAAAATAATCTGCAAAAGTCTTGACACAAAAAGAACTTTCTTCTATAAAATTTAAAATGAGGGTACTTATAAATCCATCTAAATAAGTTTAAAACATATCTGAGAAATGCTCGGCTTCTGTGAGAAGCTTGTCGAAATAATGTAAATAAGTACGATTATCAAATCCCATTGTATATGTCCTCGTAACGTATTTTCAAATGTCAATAAGAAAGTAATATCATCAAAATTAAAATTACTTGATTGTTTTGAAAGTACTGTACTGTTATGTTTGACATATCACATGCAGTGTTTATTTATGTTTACAAGAACTAATTAGCCATTAAGACTATTAAAAACTTTAATATAATTTACTTCATTTTTTAAATAGTTTTTTTAATTATTTGTCTTATCTTATAATAATGCATGTAAAATATGTTAATCGATGTTGTATTCTAAGACATCGGTATTAACTTTTCTGTACGTTTTTTATTCCTACATAAGAATGTCAATAATATATTTTCTCATACAAAGCTCAAAAATGCACTTTGACCGTAGTAATGCATTGTTAGAAGTCTGTTACTTAGCAACGAGAATTGTTTGAAAATCCATGGTGGCCATGAAACATCCCATATCGAAGTAAGTCAATAATAGTTCAGCTGTTCCAGGGGAGTCTAACTTTCAAAATGTCACAAACTAATCTTGAAAAATATGATAAACCAATTCAACATATTGGTAAGAGAATTTAAGTAAAGAATGAAAAAATTTTCGAAACCTGTTTTACCGATAATTTTCTTAAATTTATTATTAATAATATCAACAATTATCAAAGGATTGGCAGATTGGCATGCAGCAAGTTGGCAACTTCATCAAAGCTCAAATAAGAAGGAGTGTGAGTCTTTTGGTCTGAGATACGACGCCAAGTCACTCATCTCAGAGACGACTATTAAAACGCAATGGAATTACCACATGAATAATGAAAGATTATCTCAAAGGTTTGAACTTATTGTACTAAAAAATGTTAATTAAAATGATTTAATTTCTATAATATATTTTTCTATAAAGAAAGCTTTTTTGAAGAAAATGTTTTTTTATCATAAACCTTCGTCTTTTTGAATAGTGATCCATATATACGTTAATTTAAATCCATAATTTAAATAAGTATATAGGATTATTATTTACTCACATAAGCATTTTGAATTACTAATGTACACAATTACAAAAGTAGAAGCTGTTATTTTTTCCGTCAAATTTGTAGAAACAATTTCATAAGTAAGAAATAATATTAAACATATATATATATATAAGTTTTATTTGACTATCACTATGTGAGCAAGCCCTTATAAAAAGATTTTTAATTTTTTTATTTGCATTATTCGTAAAACTATAATTGTATTTTAACTACATTTTAACTGGCATTTTAGTGGATAAATATTATTATCTAAAATTAAAAATTGTCGAATTTGATACATATTTCAGGTTGACAGAGTTGACCAATTGGAGTAGAATATTTGAAATCCTTTTAGAGCGACTGAAAAGTGAAATTGATTTATTAATTGAAGAAAAAGCAGATACTGAGAAAGAATTAGAATTACTAGATCATCCCTTACAAATTACAATACGTTGTATTACAAAAAGGAATAATCGTACAAGTCCTGAAATTACCTATGACGATGGAGATGTTGAATTAAAAAAGGAACTTGATCTTATTGAACAAATGAAAAAATTAATGATTAATCAGTAATTTTCTTTTATTATCTTAGATGCTCCGATCATAAGTACATCAAATTTAATTTATTTTTTAATGAAAATTGCAACAAGAATTTAATTCTTTATTAATTATTATGTTTTCTTTAAATCTTTTCTAATCATAAAACAATTTTTATTTTCAAAAAACATTATACCTTGTACTTATAATCGGTGCAAATTCTGCCTTTTTTGTATTGAATAATAATCATATATATTTTGAAGCATAAAAATAGCATGGGATAAATTAACTCACTTAGAAGATATTAAAGCTAAAGTCATTCAGGAAATTCGAGATAAAACCGAGGCAATAAAAATAGATCAAGAAAATTATGATTTGAATCGCACTTTTCCAAATTTTACATACAAACCTTACGCACTTCATATACCGGAAAAGTAAGTGAATGTTTAATGTTATTATTGTCGTAATAATTTATTTAAACCTTAAAATAAAATATTTAAACATATACACAATTGCAGTTATGTATTTATTTGAGAGATCATATTTTTTACAGCTCCACAAGTACAATATAACATGTAACATGTATTGTCATTAAAAAAAATGAAAAGTATAAAATTACATATTTTTTACAGTGCAGTGTCTTACGAAAATTGGCTTGAGCACACACAACATTTAAAAACCCAAGCTGATAATGAACTGAGTGATACTTACACTTTGAGAGAAACTATGCATCTTGCTAAAGAAAAGTCAAAGCATGACATTGGATATCAGCAAGAAGCAACAAATTATGCTCTAAGAAGGAGAGCATTCGCAACTAAAAAGGCTCGCAATCGATTAGAATGGGAAAAAATGAAGGTAAAGTATATTGAATAAAATAATAACTTTATATAATATATATTCTTATATTTAAAACCGATAAAAATGTAATTCTGAAATGATGGATCTATACTAATTTTTTGTAATTAAAAACGTTTAGATACAAAAAGAAATGGAATTCCTAAATAAACAAATAAGTGAGCTTGAAAATGCATTAGCGGCAAAGGCTGATGATGTTAAATGCGTAGAAACACGATTAGAAAATAGAACCTATCGACCTGCATATGAACTTTGCCAGGATGATCCGGAATTCGGTCTGAAGGACGAAGTACTAAAATTACAATGCACTAAAGAAGAACTTTCCAAGAAAATTGAAGATGCCAGGTAACATTGCAACAATTCCATATCATTTTTTAAGTTTTGTACAGTCATCGAAAGATATTAATTTTGATATTTTTGATTTTTAGAGCAATATTTAAGGATCTCCAAGGATTATTAGAACGCGTCAACGAAAATTTAGAAAATAAAAAGCATGCGCTAACTACCGATGTTATGTGTTTAGACATGCGATCAACTTTGATTGTTACAGATAAAAGTCGAGTTCAAAATGAAACTGATAGAAACATTATTTTAACAGATTTAAGTAAAGAGATTCCATTAGAAACTAAGAAAGCCTTCACGACTTCGGCTACTTGTCAAGCATTAAATGATTAATTAAGGTGTCGAAAGACTGAAATATTCTACGTATAATATATGTATATTTGACATTATTAAAAAAACTATTATTTAATAGTTAATATCTTATATAATGTTAAAATTCATCTATACAAGTCATTTTAATATTTAAATATAAACTCGAAACATTTAGTCCACATTCTTCAGTAATAATAATTATCTTATATAGTAATAATAATAATCTCAAGTTCTCTAATAATTCTTGCTAGAAATACATCTGAATCTTTTAGAACATTTGAAGTATACATATATATCTTATGCATGTGAAGGAAGTTAATTCATTTGAACAATTTTATTTACATTTTTTATTGCAAAAAATGGTTAACAACTTATAAAAAATACTGAAAATTATTCATTCATAAAGCAAAATATTTTCTTTACACATGTACGTACATAAATACACATACGGAATATTTTTACACGATACACTAAATCTTATTGGTTCAGTGTTTATAAATATCATATAGTTATAAAACTAAAGTCTGTTACAACTCTGCAAAGAGTCTTTGTCAACATCTTAAGTCACGTATGTACATTAAGTGACAATGTGCGTAATGTTTTCACGTCCACTATAATTTTAATAATACAATATTTTCAAATTAAAGCTATAGCACAATGTATACATCAATTTAACATTCACAATGCTATTTTAATAATCGCATATTTTTAGTTTTTTCCAATTATAATTTTTTTGTAATTATCTTAAAAGTGTAATGAAAAACTTTATTGTTATTGCGTTGATAAAAGCATTAATTGCAACGCTTTATAATCTTTAGAGCGATTTTTTCATTACAACTTTTGTTACATAAATGTATGCTCTTAACATATTCTATTACATTTTCTACATTTCTTATTAAAATTAACTGTCACTGGATTTTTAGGAATAATTTCTTGAATTAAATGCTTTTACGTCAATGTTTCGTTGTATGGAGCCAACACTTTCTGAAAAAAAAAGAAATTTGTTATAGATTTAAAATTACCAAGTCTTAGATATTTCAAGAAGTAATTCATTATTCTCAATTTATTTTGAATAATCATTACGATATAAAAATAGCTCAGTAGCTGTTATATTAAATAAATTAACTAAAGAGCTTGTACGATTTGCTCATCACCGATTCGATTCATACTTTGAGATACATTTTTAGTGCGAAAATGTGAGCAATGCAAAATACGTGAGCAAGTCCGTCGATTACGCCTTCACGGGACCAGAGGCCATTGTCCTAGGGGCAGTTGTGGCAGAAGCGGCGACTATGCTTCTCCGTTTTATATAAACTCTAGACGGCGAGAGATCTGCCAAGAAGAGATTGGTAAACGACGCTACAATCATCTACGGACTTGCAGGGCCTACTGGAAAATGCGGTCTAAGATACTAGTTAACGTGGACGAGGGTCCTCTACACCGTTAAGATGGCCATAGTACCCAGTGCCCTAGCCGAATTTCCAGAGGATTCTTAGAGATTATTGCACAACTTTCGAAGAAATTACTATTTTTCGGGTATGAACGAATGTTTTTCTTTTAACTCAGTAAATAAAGATAGTTTGTGACACTTCTTGTTTAGCCCACACTTTCGTGTCTAAAAATGTATCCCAAAAGTTGCACCGAATTCTACGACCGGATATCGTACGGTCTCCTCTTATGAGGCACACTATGTTTTAAATTATTCTAAATTTTACATAATTCTCTGAACTTTGTAGGTCTATAGAATAAAGTGGAATAATATTTTTAAACAATATTTACTTTTAGTGTCGTCATCATATCCGCAAAATTACTCCCAGGCCCCAAAATTTCCTTGATATAATCTGGTTTTCTTTCTGCCGTTGATAAGGTATTGCTATTATTTGGCGATTGTGATGTATTAATATTTGAAGACTTAGAGTTATCTGTAAATTCTGACAATCTTTGTTTAAAATTTACATTTTCTTGTGCTATGCTATCTACTTTTTTCTGCAGCTCTTTTATTTTCAATTCCAATGAACGCTTTTTTCTTAGTATACCGTCATAATGAGGACGCAGATTTTGATAATCTTCGGCACATTTTGTCGCTTCTACAAGAAAGAAATAAATATTGTATTAAAATTTATAATATTCTTATTTCTAATTTATTACTTTATTTATAAAATATTTACTTACTCCTTGTTTGTACATCACGCTCATTGATGCAGATTTGAAACTTACTGTCTACATGGCAGGGTTCTGAAATGCATTAATTATTATAACATTTATGAATCATAATCGCTAAAGTTTGATATGTCAATAATAAATTGTGAGATATTATATATTGAGTTATACTTTACAGTAGAATAAAACTAGTAAAATTTGAAACTTTAAAATTAACATTTAATTTTTGTATAATAGTCTGAGAAATTTTTCTACCTGATTTTAACGATGGATGTAAAGCTCGACAAGCTTGGTATCTGAAGATGAAGGTTAGTGTAAAAATAATACAGAATAATACAACTCCGTAGATTACGTGGACGCCAAACTGAAAAAAATCAATTATTAATTCATGTATAATTGTTTCATTTTTTTAAAGAGTAAATTGATGATATTTTAAAAATATATACAATTAATAAATTATTAAATAGATTTTATGAAATTTCGCCATTCTGAGTGAATTAGTTTCGGAGATGGAAAATTTACTAAGCTAATTACTATTATTAAAACTTGACCACAACGACGAATGATTTATAATTTGCCTTTATTTTTAAGAGCTAAGAGGTATTTTTCATATCTAACTCATTCAATATTACGAAATAATTTTTAATCGCGATTTTGGAAAATAATTGACTCTAAAAAAGCACTGTTTAAGATTTCATTTTTATAAAGATTAATAACCCAAAAATCTATCTAAACAACAAAAATAAAGCACTTTTGCATTATTTTCTCAACAGTTTATCAATTTACAAAATAACCCTTGGCAATGAGCCCTCAAACGGTATGTGACGCAAGTGAATCACCAAGAGCGTAACCACCAAACAGCGCACCTTGTTTCTCTTGCCCTCCGAATCAATTTCCAGGGGCGACTGCCGTCCGCCTTCGGAAAAATTCAACGACCTCCCCTCGTCCTCGGCCCTGGGCCCATTGAGCACGTAATCGTGAAAGCCTACGTGATTCTTCGGGCCGAAAACCACTTCTTCGTACGACGGCAGAGGCATCTCCTCCGGAGGAGCACTGGCGTTTCGCTCGAAGTCATGCCGCACTGACATTCCCCGCCGAGTGTGTGGAGTGGACTGAGCCGGAGGTGGTGGGCGACCCCCGCTTTATGAGTTCGCGCCGTAGGGTTTTCCCCCTACGATCGACTGCTGGACGGAAATACCCGTCGGCGCCGGCATGACGCAATACGAAAATACTCGCTTCAATAAACTTAAAGAAACTTTTGGGATGTGCTCTCTGTTGTTGTCGTCATATATCTTATTCTTCCGAAAATTCAAATAAGCGGAGGCTGCAGCAAATGAAAATAGTATTAAAAGTTGCAGTAATTTAGCTTACCAAAATTTTAGAATATCAATAATGAAAACAGTATTAAAAGTTGCAGTAATTTAGCTTACCAAAATTTTAGAATATCAATAATAATTAATTATGCCCTCTTAGGAAATGAAAAATTTTTATGGGGAAAAACTTCTTCAGTTCGAAGAAAAACTATTTTAGTTGTATTTTTAAATTATTCACTAGGTAATATATGGTGGATTTTTCTTTTTGTAGATTCTGTTATTTTTTAATAGTGCTCTCGATGCTCAGACAGCAGTAAAAGAATCATTAAGAAGCATTGGCATTTTGAGGCATGTAGGCCTTAAAAGCTTTTTCCTTCCAGGAGCTTTAAACCAAGCGTTAAACTATTATACGATATTATACTTGGTTTAATATACTTTTTTATGTCTAACCCTCAACCCTCCTGCGTCATTAATATCCATAGTACATATGGAAAATACATATACATTTATCGACAAAATATCTCGTCACGCGATATAGCTAGGAGGATTAATCATTAAAATAGGCTCAGAAGGTTTACATACAATAGAAATATCTCTTGCTAAACGATGTTTTTATAATCTTCCGTTTGATACATTTTTAAAAAAAATTAAATATTCATTTACTCCTTGCGCTTAATAATTTATAGCTCTTAAAGTTATAACTGAGAAAGAATTGTTTATTTTTACTTGGCTCAATAGAATTATAGTCTAAATAGACGGGCGCACTTAACTTTCTATACGAGTTCTGTAATTTGAATTATTCTAAAAAATCGCGTTGTCAAATTTTAAGACAAAGTAGCTACTTGATAAGAACTTCAAAATCTTATCTTATGCAAATAAAGACACAATAGTATATGATTTAATTGTAGATTTAGCGATATTTTGATAAAAGCATGACCATATTTTTTAAATTATTACTAGAGTGAATGAGAAACTTGCTAATCATTCAAGTTTTTTTAGAGGGTCCTTTTAAAGTGGAGTGTTACTGCAATGGGGGCTGCTCCAAAAAATAAACATTGTTACTTTGAGGTTTGGTCTTATCCAAAGAGAAAGACAAATGGTTTGACAGGTAATCCTTGTGCAATATTAGCTGAATTATAAGCAGATGAGTGCTATATATTGGTAGTTTTACATATTACAATGCTTCAAGAAAGCTATCATGAAAGAAAGCCTCCCGACTGCGACAATATAAAATGGATAACGATAGTATGAAACCAACGAAATGAAGGCCTTATAAAACTTATATCAAAGATTTTTAAATGCATGCCAATTTAAAAATCGACATTGTATTTTGGTTAACAGAATTTCTTTATTGAAGACAAGAAATTATCAAAGGATATGATCACACCCTAAGCTAAGTATGGGTTTACCCTATAATAAAAACCTGGATTTCCCAACGGAAAATCCAGGAAAAATCTATTACAATACAAAATTAAATACAATACAATAAATAGACGACGCATACATTCTTATTTAATTACATTAAAAACTTAATTTTTGGCCCTTAATTATTAAATTTGTTTCTATACAAGTTGCAGATCCTTTAAACTTTTGATTTAAGAAGTTCTATACTTCTTTTTGTACTATTCAAGGAATATCTGAAAAAAATGAATACCTTTCACTTATATGTAAATTCAAAGTATCGTCTATATATTAGGTATATAAAACTAAATGTTCATTTTACCTCAACGCTGCTGCGTTAGGCATTTTGTTTTTGTCATAATCATTTACAATTCGCTCAATTTTAGTATAAAGATATTTAAAAATTTCAATATTAACTTTGAAAGTTGCATTTAAGAATTCAAAAGAGACTTTTGAATTAGAGTGGATGTGTTTATTTAAGATGTCCCAAAGAACTTTGTTCAATTTTTCTCTGAAAAAATAAACAAGTATAAGTTTATGTAATAAAATAATAATTCATTTTTAAAACATTAGGTATAAAAATTAAATATACCTTAATCCAGCGTTTTGTTTGTAATATTGATTTCCTGAAATATCTTTTAAAAAATCAATTGTTTGTTGTTTGTGTGGATGGAGATCATGAACCTTCACGTAGCAATTAAGAATTAATGGCATACAAATGGAAATAACTGAATCAATAATGTCAATAGAATATATTTTACCAGCTCTGATTAAATTCTTCAAAAGCAGCATTACCTGTAATAAATATTTAGGTTAATTATATTATAATTAATTACATTATATTTAATAAAAATTATTAATTATATTTGTCAAATTTTAAATACACATTTTTGTGCATCATTCCTTAAAATTATTTTACTGTATAATGCTTTTCATACCAAGTAGCAATGTTTATGTGTGCAGTTACCGCCAGGTACAATTATAAAATTGCATCCCAAAATATCCAGTATTAAGCGGGCAAAATTAGATTGAGTCTCCAAAAAACACTTTCAAAGACTATCTGACACTTGAAACGAATTCCCATTGCTCATTTCTATCGTGATAAGTAACGGAAGATACCTCTCAAAAAGTTCTCTAGTCAAAGTTTGCAAAGAAATATCTGATTTTATATTTAAATTTTCTATTCCTAAAATAATCATCGAAAAAATTCGTTGCGTTAAATGCATCAGATATGATTGACCAGATTGTTCAGAAGGTAAAGCTATTTTGTTAATTAAAGTTCTTAACATATTGGAAGGTTGAGTCTGAAAATACGTATTATAAATTATAATATCTTGTTGAAAACTATTTGATATTTTCTCATAATAAGCCTAAATATATCATATATACCTTTATATATAATATTGGTGAACAATAAAGAATAACAGCTCCAATACACCTATAAATCCAAAGCGACAATTTTGCTTCCTTATTTTCTTCATTTATAAGTTGAAGGGCCCACTTATCAAGATTTTGAAAAAATTGTCTGCACAAACTATCAAACAATGTTAACTGTTGTTCTGACTAAAGTTTGAAAGATAAAAGAACTTAACAAAATAATTTTCATATATCACTAAAAATAAAAGTTTTATATGATTACCTTTATTATGGTTCTTTTCCTCGCAATAATCATTAAAAAAGTAATGATGGTTTCATTACTATGAAGGAATTGATTAATATCAGTTTCTGAATTGAAAATACTTTTAATTTCAGTCATATTAACAATATAATTCTTGAGGAATTTTGTTTCGTTATTATTTTCATAATTTAATATATTACATTTTATCCATGTCTATAAAATACGTCTAAATTTTAATTATTTATGACAAAAAATATTCGAAAGCGATAAATAAATAAGTAAAATTTACCTGAAGGCAAAGTATATTAAAATTATTAATTTCTTTTTTCAAGGTTTCTAAAGCAGCATCATTTTGTAAAATTAAAGTTAAATACAAGCGTGTTATCCTAAATGAATGATTAAATATTATTAATTTTAGAATTAAATTAAAGAAATGTTAAATGAACCAATATTAAAGTACCTTATATCTTTAATTATTACAGATGTAGTAAAATGCTGAAACAGTGATACTGGTGTATGCCTATATTTTTTAGCTGTAAATGGATCACGGCATGCTTCCATAGTGAATGCAACAGCCAATTTTGTAGGATTTTCGTAAAAATCTGTATTCAAATCGCAATTTGTAACCATTTGACGGATTCTACTAGCAACGTGATTCCACAATGCATTAATCATTGCAATGCTTCCTAAAATTAAAAATAAAAGTCGAAAATTCCGTACATTTGTTTTATAAATGAAATTTCTTTTTATAAATGTTTATAATACCTGTTATATTACAATTTTGAAGATCATTACATTTTTCAAAAACTTTTAGAAGAGTACCCGTTAAAACGCATACTCTGTTGGGAGCCGATTCTAAAAGATATCGATCTATCCAGCCTCCCAGGAAAGCATATTCATGTCGTTGAAAATCTTCACTTTGAGTTAATATAATCCGCAGAACATCTATAAACCATGTCATCATAGATCGAGAAAATTCATCTTTTCGGCAACTTATTGCATTAGCCTAATTGAGATAAAATAGCATTAAATCTCTTATAGTAGAAAAACCGCTTCCAAGTCATATAGGCAGTTAGCTTCCTCCTAACTAATTTATTGTTCCATTATTATCCCGTTTGTATTATTATTTTATTTTTATATGTCCATTTTAGAATTTATTTTTAGAATTTTGAACAGCTAACAAAATTTAAATATAATTTTTGTTATTGAAATATTTAAAGTCCTAAAAAACAGAATAAAACAAGAACAAAACAAGCTTGAATATCCAAAGAAAAATAATTCTTTTTATTTTATTTGATCTATATTGCTAAAACTAATGTAAAATAAAGGTGATTTTAAATTGAATTTTCTCTAACTATTTTTAGTCACAGAAAAGTAATTTTTTGTATTTTATTTAAACTATATTGCTAAAAC
>UCOL01005439.1:0-11665 GCA_900474335.1 Ormyrus nitidulus | reverse complement strand
ATTACAAACATTCAATTAGTTTAAGCTACTTCTTTGCATTTATATAAGCTATCCATAGCATTTAGATGTTTTTTACTACATTACTGAATAACTGAGAACGGAGACTGAAGTGTAATAAAAATATGTGAGGTTATGTTCATGCTTCAACATGGCCAATAATTACTTCAAAAAACGTTACATTATGACCTGAAAACTGGCCATTTTTCATGGCCATTTTATAGATTGAAATTGCTACCAGGGATCAGCTGAAACTTTAAGGTCATTTTTCTCTCCACTTTCTCTGGATCTAAAACAATAATTTTTGTTTTAAAATGGCATATTTTTCGACGCTGTAAATGGTGATAATGTTGTTTTTCTTTGAGTCCATTTTCATATTAGCCGTGCGGATCCTCCTTTAATTTTTGGATATTCAATTCTGTACGTTATATAAATAATCATTAAAAAGGATAATTTCCTATATGTTGCTTTTATAATTAAAATGTGCATTATTTCATGTTTTATACATAGGGCGAAGTAATGAATTTAATTTATTAACCAGAAGAAATATATGAGATAATAATTTGAAGGAAAAAAAAATAGTGATATAACTAATTATTCAATCAGAATAAATGTGAATCATGAGCAGTTCAGTTATATGTCAAAATTTTAAAGCATTTGAAAAAAGTTTCTCGGAAAATTATCGAAGTTCGTTAATAAAAATCCTTTTTAATCGACTGAATTCACTGATGTCTTATTTAATTTTTTTGTGCGACGTTAACGAATGGGCACCGTAATATTTCGTCGGCGTAAAAATGAATCGATAATTTTCAATCTCTTACTTATACAAGTAATTATTCAAATTAATACGCAAACAAATTTAATGCCTGGCGGAAACTCTACAGAATTCGTAGAACGTATAAACGGATAATGAATATTACATTGTGCGCACCTTCCTCGACATACACATTATAATTATCGACAATGCTTTATTTAAATATTTTACAATGCGTTCGTTTGGAAATTAAATAATAGATCAGAATTTTCGGGAGTGCACAAATCGATATTACAATGCAATTTACTTAAATAATTGGCAGCTTTATCGCGATACGCTCTACTTTTTTAACGATCGGATAACTTTTTTTTTATCGCGAATTTTTAATCCGAATTATTCGTACCTTCCATTTTCATTTGATTATTCCGAACATCAGCACGCATTTTTTTTCTAATGACCGCAGTAATTGTTTTTGCGCACCAAGTTCACGCATTAATTCCGTGCCTAATAAATCTCCAGAACCGTATTATACGGAGCCCTTTTAATTCTCTTAGGTGGGTCCATTATATAAATAAAGAGGCTTTCTGTCCCGGGCGATGCCTAAAAAGACCGAGAGAAAGAAGGAGGGAAGGAATTCAGCGATAAAAAAAGGCGGGAAGGCTGTTTAGTCAGACAGCGAGCTTTTTTTATCACCCGGCGTTGCTGGCGCTCTTCAATCTTTCTCTCCTGCTCTCTCTCTCTCTCTCTCTCTCTCTCTCGCAAAAGGCTACTTCATTTCGGAGAGACGAAAAAGCCGCACTCTTATCGTTCGCACGCAGCTGTGTGCCGCCCCCGCCGCGCTGCGCAAACAAAATCTCCGCGAGAGCAAGCGCGAGAGACAGAGAAAACCGCGGAGAGGATTCCCGGCCCCCCCTCTTTTACATTCGCGCGCGCGAGCCCTCGTACAAGCGCAATATACGAACAAAAAAAAAAAAAAAAAAGCCTTGTTCCGGCCAGAGCCATTGGTCCGGAAGAGGTTAAGCGCTTTCCCGGGGTATAATTATGACGGTATAAGTAATGCGGCTCGAGTAGATTTTCCTCCGGGCGGAGTGCTCGCGCGCGCGTGCCATAAATTGCCCTTCAAGCTTTCTCTTTGCAGCCGCTCTCTCGCTCCCTACCACTCGAGGCATCTTTAACGAGCAAATGTACCGTCATTAACGAGCCATTCAAGGGGCGACCGTTTGTCGTGCCGGGCTTATAAAGCCGAAAACTTGAGCAAGAGCGAAAGAGCACAAAGACGCGGCCGAGTCGTACGTGTATGCTCCCCCCCTCCACCCACCCGACGGGAGTGAAAGCTCCCCGGTAAAAGCTTAAAAGATTCGTATTGAAAGTTAAGGCTCTTTAGTGGCGAGAGAGAGAGAGAGAGAGAAAGAGGTTGCTTTTTTGAGGAACCGATGCCACTTAGAAAACAAAACTTGATCTCTTCACCGGCACGGCTTCTTTTCTCTTGGGCTTTTTCTCTCGCCCCTTCTTGCTTTTGTTCCTCGGCCCTTGGGCCGGGGGTAGCGGCGGATTTAATGAAAGTTCCCACGAGAGGACTTTAATGCCTTTTATGATGTGGATGTAATGGATACAGCCGGGGATGCTTCGCTTTTGCTCTGGCGCAGTTCAAGCGTTGATCGTTAATTATTTGGAAGAGCAGTTATGGCCATTAAGGTAATTCGTAATTGAAGCTGATTAAAAGTGGCGGTAGAAGGTGAAATCGAAATTTTACTGGTCACGGCTGGCGAGCGAATTATTTCAATTGATTACTTTGAAAATTTTACAAAGTTTATTCTTGTAATAGATAGTTACTTTGCCAGTGAAATGATTTGACGAGTAATTGCAATCCTCTGAAATTTTGGAAATTATTGCAATGTAATAATTTGATTTGACTAAGAAATTGAAATTTACCGCTAGAGTGGCAAGGCGAATTAAAGGGATTAAATTCAAGTTTTAAGATGCGCTTGTTAAAATAATTGATCTAGAAGTCGGCTTGAGCGGATAAAATAGTAAAAGCGAATTTCTAATTAATTTAGTTTTTGATTTCATTACGAACAGAGGGAAGAAATTAAACATTTAAATATTATTTGTTCGCTTGCTGAACCTGGGAAATAGATATTTTCATTCGGTTGCTTCCCTGATTGGTGTGCCAACAAATACTTAAGTACCAAAATCTCCATATTCCCGTGCAGTAATAGAGTTAAAAATTAGGTCAATCGAAAAGTCTTTTTACGTACTTATGATGATGCCACACCAACTTTTCAGGCCGATTATTTCTGCAGTTGAGAGCACCATCACCTTTTTAGCTTTTAAACTTTAATAATCCTCCTTTCAAACATTCTTTTATGAATCTCTTAATTTTAATTGAAGCGATTCGTAATATTATTAAGTGAACATTCAACCGTTAATACTTTATACTATTAAAACTTATAGAATAATATTACAAACATTTATGTTGTTGAGTAGTGCAAAAAATATCTACTTTATATTCCCAAAAACATTCGCATCTTTCTGCGAAGGACTTTTAAGCAAACAAATTAAAAAGTTATTCAATGATTGATTCGGTCCAACTTATTTTTATTTTTAATAAGTATTTTGCTTTATACAATTACAACTTATTTTAATAAAAATGAAATTATATTAGTGTTCATTATATAGATTGATTTATGATGGTATATAATCCAATTATAAAAAGTAGAATTAAATTAAAATTTTGCATACAAACTTCAATATTAATTTATTAATATCGTTAATATATACACTGTTACATTATTTAAATAAGCATATTAAAATGAGCCACTTTATCATGTCAAGCTCATTAATATTTCGAAGTAACAATAAAACAATATTCATTATAATATGCACGCAGAAATAATGAAAAATACATTAATGAAATCTTTATTAAAGCGAAGGTTAATCGTATGCACTTGCCGAATAATAAAAAATATCAGTACGCAAAAGACCTCGTTTAAATTTCATGTCGACGAATTGAATTTTTTCCAAACTTCACTTAAACGCGCGAACATTAACGCGCCCCGCGAGACTTGCGGAATCCTCGCTCGCAACGCGGCTCCGAAAAATCTCCTCAGCTTCTCCCGGCCGAAGTCCGCCTTCATTGCCGCGACTCATTGCGTCTCGCGCCACCGAGCGAGTCGTAAGCTCGCTCGTAAACCCGGAAAATTTCAAATTTTAACCTACTCGGCACGACGAAGCTCGCGATCGCGAGATTCAGCCGCGTGCCAAATATTCTCGAAGGCAAAAACTTCCGCCGCGGGGGGGGGGGGGGGGGAGAAAAACAGGACCTCGACTTTTTAATACCGCCTACGGCTTTTAAAAGCGGCTTGATCCGCGTAACGGCTGCCCGAGACACCTGCGCCCGGACACGCGAGTTCGAGGAGCGCGCGCGGAAAAAAGTCCGCGGAAGAGAGAGAGAGAGAGAGAGTCATTACTGCCCTCGCAGCTTTTTTCTCTTTAACGTGCAGCGCCTCGTTCTCTTTTACGCGCGCGGACCTCTGGCTTTTATGCGCGTGGCTCTGGTCTGCTGCCTCCCTGTTTTAGTCGAGAAAAATGCGTAAAGATGACACGTTTTTTTTTTATTCCGCCTGCTTTTGACGAAGTGAACTCGGCCACCTCAAGTTAACAGCGCTTTTGGGTAATTACTGAAGTAAATGAATTTTTATCAAAATTTTGTACAGTCAAGAGCTTTGGGAGGAAATTTGGGAATTATTTTTAATGGAACTTTCTGGCTGGTGCTGTAATTGAACATTTTTCAAAGTAATAAGCATTGTGATAAGTTTCGAGCTTAGGTTATACATTTTTATCAGGCAACTTACTAAGCATATTCAAAACAAGTTCGATGCAAATATCACCGACATTCTGTCCAGCGTTTGAATGAACCGCTAATTTTCAGTGCGGCGCCGGAGAACGACAAGTCGCGGAGTAAAAAAAATGAAAAAAGCTCCAGTGGGACGCGGCGGGGGAGGTCGCGGGGGCCGTACATTTCAAAAAGCTGAAAAGTTTTCAGAATCGAACCGCTGAACTTCCGGCTGTACATTTCTACATCGTCGCGTACACGTCGCTCGCGAACGAGAGAGCGGCACATAACACTTTTCATAAAGCCTCCTTCGCCTCTTGCACAGTGTGCCGTTCGCTCTTGACCCCGAGCGCCATATTGCGATATTTGCATGCGAAATCAGGCTGTCGCTGCTGCTTTACCTTCGGCTTTGTACTTAAGAAATACAATTTATTCAGGAAATTTATTCCGTCCCTTCGCTCTCTCTCTCTCTTTCTCTCCTCCGCCTCTGACCTTTTCTCAGAGTCCCGTCGATCGACGTTCTTTAATGCAAGCCGGAGGGGGGAAGAGAGCTTTTTCATTAGACGTCTTCCGCGAGGCGATCCGCTTTAATTTTGAATGAAAATTTTTAATCTATAATCAATATTGCCGGTGTTTTAGTCTTTGCGGCTGATGAAAGATTTTCAATTTAAGATTTAAAAAATAATTTTTCTGTTTAAACTAATTACGCGTTATTTTATATATTAAAGATTCGATTTTACGGAGGAAAATTATATATAATTAAATACATTAGTACCGAGAAGCAATATGCGTACTGGAATAATAACAGATAATAAATTATTATTCAATGAACTCCCTTAATAACATTATTTCCCTGGTAAAACTATATGTTATTCTTTATTTATTATTTTAGCGAGGCTTTTTTTTTATTAAAAGAAAAAAATGTGTCATACGATAAAGGTCAACATCGGAGGGCTTTTAAAGCGGAGGCTCGTAACCCGCACATGACAATCATAGCAGAAATCCCGCTCCTAAACTCGGCGGCAGTACATTCTCCCCCGCTCAATTCCCAGTGCGCCGAAATTAATAAACGCTCCAGTAAGGTAGACCGGCCAAGCATCGTTCATCATCCGGCGATAGATCGCGCGACTCGTCGCTCAGCGGGTAGTTCGCGCAGCCGCGATAAATCGACGAGAGAAGCGCCGCACGGTCTGCTCCTCTCTCTCTCTCTCTCTCATGCTCTAGATTGATTGCTTAAGCAACCACCTACTCTCTCTCTCTCCCTCTCTCTTTACCTTCACTTTATTACCGTTCATTTAGTTACACAAGGCGCGGGAGCGTTATCGCGTCAAGCGGGTCATCGCCGGGGGAGCCGCAGATGAAAAGGGAGCGTAGCGAGTCAAGGCCGTTAGTTAATAGGAATTTCAGTCTAATAACAGGACCCCGGACTAACCATTACAAACGCATCGGCATTTTCGCGTCCATTTGTCATTGGACTCGCCAGTCCATAAGTCACTCTCACTGACGCGCGTCCCTCCGCCCGCGTCTGCGCAGCTCGCCGCCCCTCCTCGGGGCAAGTCCCTCCGCTCGTGTGTGCGCGCGTCCGTGTGCAGCTCGGCAACGCACACACTATAAATCCGATTAAGCTTTCGCTTCCCGACACGCCGTACCGCTGGATAATGGCAATTTGCTATGGGCCTCGGCCTGTGCGCGTCGCGCTCTTGCCTTTCCATCTGCCGTTGTGATCCGCTTGTAGCTACAGGCGTCGTCGCCGAGAGAGAGAGAGAGAGAGAGAGAGAGAGAGCGAGGGAGGAGAGAGCTTTTTTGAGAAAAGCTCGTGCGCGCCGCGGATTTTTTGCCCCCGCGGAGACTTTGACGTATGATTTATCGCTCGAAATGGCTTTCGAGAAGTTTGGCGAGAGAGTCTTGCGAGAGAAGGCAGAGATAGTTTTTAGCTCCGGACGTCGGGGTTTGATACGCGGCGTATGTCTATATATACCGAAAAAGAGAGCAGAACTCGACTGAAAAATTTTAATGGATTTTTGACCCGAATATTGATGAAAAATTCAACTGCCAGAAGCTATAGTTTTTTTTTTTAAAGCTGCTATCAGATAATTTTTGTTCTCGCGGCTGACGTTTTGCAAATTAGTTCACTCAAACAGAAGGCACTTTTGGATATTGTAAATATTTATGGGTATCGCGAGAAATTCCCGACAGATGCATACTCGGGGCGGATGGCCCCAAAACTCTCTCCCTTTTACTCTCGTCTTTTCAGCGATCCGGCATCTCTTTCGCATGTATTTTTCGTGCGCGATCTCCCTCCTCCTCCTCCCCCCCCCCTCCGGCTTTAGTGCAGCGGATCGGCCGGGGTCTTAAAGTTGGGAAATGAAGTTTCGCCAGTAGTGCCTCGTATCTCTCTACCCCCGTGACTCCGATTTTTCCCCATCTCACTCTCGTACATTCGTTCGAGAGAATTTGCGAGACTTTGGGGAGTCTCCGCCTGCTGATTTACGCGGGCGAGTATATTTACGCTCGGCGGGCCCCGTTGATTTATTTATCGCGAGGCGAGCGGTGCCTATAATTTTAGAAGCGCCCCATCGAACGTTAGCCCATGTAAAAGAGGGGAGGGGGGAGAATGAAAAGGAGCGAGTTATAGGGGAGTGGGAAGAGAGAGGGAAACGGCTGACGTCGCGAGAAACGAGCGCGAACAATTGCGTCGCTGATGAAAATCGTTTTCGCGCGATTCGGACAATAGGCGGTAGTAGTGGCGCAACTGCAGCGGGGGGGGGGGGGGGGGAGGGGAGACTTTGCTCGGCCGCGCGGCGGCTGCGGATCTTCGAATCAACGAGTTGCGCGAAAGTTTAGTTGCTGCGGGCGCGGACTCGCGCGCGCTGCCTTCTATAGCGACATAAATTTTGAAAGCTTTTCTTTGCTTGTCGCTCGGGCGCGAGCGCCGACTCTCTCTTTCTCTCTTCTTTTATTTCAGCTTCTCTTTTTTCCGAGGTCGTTAAACGGAGTTTAATGTTGCAGAATGTTACTCGCCGTCTCCTCTTCTCCGGGTCTTTTTTAAGTCGGCTTTCTCTCTTTTTCGAGCGGCCGAGGCTGCGGGCGGACCGACAGTCGGCTATTGTATCGGCAATTACGCGGGCGCTCCCGGTAATCTTTTCGAATTGTTAACGCGCGGAATTCGAGCGGATGCCTGTGATGTTTTGGAGATTATTTGCATTGTCCGGGTCACAGATGCGTTATTAATTAGTAGAGTTCTAGTTTACATGTACGTCTCCCCGAACAATGGGGGGGGGCCTTCTTATTAAAATAAAAACGAAGGGCGGAACTTCAATGATGTCGCGCGTCTGCGGTATAATTGCAAAAGTTTCGTGAATTAAAGAGAAAGAACTTTTATTCGCGAAAGAAAAGGAATTAGGGCGTCACTAAGCCAAACTATTTTTAAATCGAACCGAATACAGCGCTTAAAATCCAGAGATTGATTAAATTCAATTTTTATACAAATCAAACTACTTCGAGTTTTATTAAAAAATGCTAGCTGCTAAAAGAAACTAATAAAACAATTTACATGCAGGAATTTTCGTTTAAATTCAAATTTAAAACAGCATACAAAAGCATTTTTTTACGGAAAAAAGAAATAATGATTTTTGCTGAATTTAGATAAATTTAGTCAATTTTCGAAACAAAGGTAGGGACATTTTTCCAATAAAAACTTACAATCCAATTTCACAACGACCGAGAGTAAAATTCTTTTCCAAAAACTAAGAACAAAAATTAACAGAAGACAGTCTACCTCGTAACTCGCAACTTGCATGCATTTCGAAAACTTCCTTAAAATGCGAAAAATCTCGAAACTAATAAAAGCCGCGAGCTTCGAGAATCACGACCGGCCCGTAAAAGGAGAAACCCTCCCCCGGTTATAGCTTACACGACGTGCCACCGTATTCAACCGTACACGCGCAGGGCCATAAAAATACGCGGTGCAAAGGCGCGAGGAAAAAGAGCGCGAAAATTTGCTAACACCAACACCTCGATCTCGCAGTTAACGCAATTAACGGCCGTAGGCCCTTGCAATTAAGCATCCCGATAATTCCAGAAACGGAGCTGCTCTCCCGCCGTAAATGGGGGAGGAGGGGGGGGGGTGGTGTCCTATTAGGCTTATTGCTCTTTATCTAAATGTCGCGCTTTATCGCTGGAAAAAGAGCTACGTTAAAGCGGACAACGGGCATAAGCTATTTCTCATGAAGATATCAGCCGGAGCGAAAGGGGGAAGAGGAAGTGCGCTCGTCTGGCCTAACGCCGAGTATAACTACTCGTGCGCTCTCTCTTTTCGGCCTCGAGGGCATGTACACAGCAGCCGCGTACATAAAGAGAGAGAGAGAGAGAGGCAGGGAGAGGGAAGTATCTTATCGGACGTCCTTCTCTAAAGCAAAGTGCGCCGAGCAGAAGGAACAACTTTGATCGCCCGTATCGATTCCGCCCGAAACCGCGCTGCTCGAATCCGTTTCGAGAGTGCCCAAAATAAACAAGTCCTCTCCTCCTCTCTCTCCTCCTCTCTTCTCGAGAGCCGTCACGCAGGACTAAACCCTCGTTTGTTTCTCTCTTGCTCGTTCCCTCGTGATGCCCGCCGCCGCTCGGCTGTGTACAAAGCTCGACTCTCAGCGGCTTTATATCGTGCCACCAGCCTCCGAAGGACCGGCTTGCTTATCTACCGCCAAGTGGTTACCTGGCCCGATGTACCGGCGAGCGATGTTGTTTTGATTAATTGCCGTTATTTCCCGGGAGCGCTTGTCTTGTATACTACAGTTGGGGGGGGATACGTTGCCGAGCACTCGTGGATTTTGATTTGATTTCGAGGAGTTTTGCCGGGGAGAGCGAGCCTCGGTCAGTGCTCGGATTAACGAGCTTGTCCTTACCGGTCGAGAGGTTTACGCCTCGCCGCGAGTTCGGAGGGGCTATTTTTCCTCGAGGACCTTTCCTTTTATTTTCTCGGGTTATTAAGCGCGAGAGCTCGTTTCCCCCTTTTTACTTTCCTACGGGATGGCGGTACGAGGCGATAAATGGACGGAGCCGACACGATCCTCGCGCGAGCTTGCGTTTGATGGACTCGGCTCCGAGTGCGGATGGTACGTAATAAGCCGCCCAAGTTGTAAGGAGGTGATGCTGGCCTTTTTTCTTTTTATTGGACATCGGCAGCGCGACGCCTGACTACGGGGATCTTTACGTACTTCTCGAACTGTTTTACGAATCCAGTCGACTAACTGTTTCCGTTAACGATTTATTGATTTCGGAAATAAACCGAAGAATTCTTCCCGAGCATATTTCTCGGCGAATTCGAGCAGCGCTGCGCGAGCGATATATCTTTCTGACGAATGGCTCGCGAAATTCATAATGTTTACCGCGGAACTCGGCGCAAACACACAGAGATATTCTAATAACGCCGCAATCTGATAAAACGCTGGGCAAATTTCCCAAGTTTGATGCCATTAAGCGTGGGAAAAACAAGTTTTCACTCGCGCGCGGGGCCGCGGAATTTTTCAAAGAAAAATCCACGGCAGCCTGATCATTAGACCGCGATTCGCCGGCAGAAAAGCGACTTGGCGTGCATGTTATTCATGCTTAAACGTGACTTATGTCCGCTTTCTAAGCGCGAGCTATTCGTATCGCCGAGCCAAAAGACGTACACACGCCACATATATAATAAAGTGCAGTAGTCGGGGGCAGGAGGGGGGGGGGGAGAGGGGAATATAAAGTTTTGCCTTTTCATTTCTTTCGGTGCCGCGGCTTGCTTCGCGAGCGACGATGCCGCGCGTTTATTCTCAATTCCGTCCTTGATTCTCATGCAGGTCGGCTTCTAGTTTTTCGGGCTTTTTTCTCTCTCGGCGATCTGCCTTGACATTTTGTTGCTCGGTTTTCTTTCATTTCTCCAGTTTGCACAGTCGCGCGCGCATGAGGCAGCGGTTCTTTAGAAACGCGATTTTTCGTACGTAGCGTAAGCTCGTTGTCGGTCGCTTGTCGCACTGCACGCGCTGCTTTTCACCAAGGAGGGAGAGGAAAGCTCTTATTCCGCGCGTAAGTGTCGCGACTGGTCGACTTTTTCAAGGAAAGCGCCGCCCTCCTTTTCATCACTTACTCTCGCGCGACTCTCTTTCTCGCGCCGCGAGCGTTTTTTTTTTTTCCCTTCTTTTTCGTCCGAATTTTGCCACTGAATTCTCTGAGCTTCTTTAAACGCTGTAACCCCACGGACGTCTCGGCTGCGGAACCCGTTTTCTCTCCTTTCCCTCGCGCAAATCCGACATTATTCCGAGCGGCGCCCTGTATTTCCGCTGCAGAAATTTCCCGCAAAATCTAATCTATTTCTTTTTCTGCTTTCGAGCTGCCGTGAAATAGTCTTTTTCTTTGCGACTCCGCGAAACTGGGGAAAATCTTTTCATTTGGCTTTTTATTTGTAAACCGTTTAAGTAAAAGTGTAGTTACTGGTTTTACAAACATTTAGGTACGATTTACCTGGAAAACGTCTTAGTTTTTCTTTCGAGAGACCAAAACAATTCTTCCCCAAGGCCTTTTCAGTCTCAGCTCTCCTAATTAAATGTTAAATTCGTGGCATGACTTTGTCTTTATATATCTTAAGAATTGCACTAACGAAGGCTGCTCTTTTTTTTACTTAATTTCGGTTTAAAAATGCCGCTCAGATATTTGTATGAAAATTAACGGTTGTTTGCTAATGGAGTATTACCATTAACTCGCATTCTGGTTTTGAGTAAAAAAAAAAAAAAAAAAAAATGGTGAATTTAAAAAATCTTTTTCCTTCGCACACAGATTGAACGAACTAAAAGAGACTTCAATGTGGTTCAGTTTAGAGGCTCTTGACCAGTCTCTTTATGAAAAAGTGCTACTTGTGAAAATCGGATTAATTATTACAGCGAAGTATTTGAGATTTTGTAGCATTAACACTTAAGAGAGAAATAGTAGCATTTTTATTCGTCACAAAGATATTTGGGGACGAAATAAAATTTCCCCAACTCGGGCATGAAATGGCCCTCGTTTCACGCTAGAAAGTAGCGTAGAAAATCGAGCATTCCAAACGTTTGTCA
>UCOL01005438.1:0-11662 GCA_900474335.1 Ormyrus nitidulus | reverse complement strand
TATATATATATATGTATATATATAATGCTTCCGCATCGCTAATATATATATATATATAAGTATATTATAAATATCCTATTGAAAAAATCCCTATAGATTTTATGAAAAAAAACTATATGGAATCTCTATCGAATATACGTACAAATCTGTTCGAAATCGCTATATGGAAATCTATCGAGAATCCATACATATATCTATTCGGAAATCTGTATGAAAATCTATGTACAAATCTACGAAGAAATTTATATACATTACAACATTACAACCCTATTGAAGAAATTGTATTGTAATCTATTTGTACATGGCATTTATATTTCCATTGAAATTTCTACCTACATCTAAATTCCCGGCTTGCCAAACAGATTTCTACGTAGATTTTTGTATAGATATACGTATGAAGTCTCGATAGACTTGCACATAGCGTTTTGGTACGGATTTCTACGTAGATTCCAAACAGCTTCCATACAGTTTACAGATTCCATATATTTTTCTTCATAGAATTCATAGGGGTTTTTTCAATAGGGTCGGCTTATGACGACCAAGAGAAGGCAGATTGTTTCTTTAGTAAATGGGAGAGGTCTTCTGTTCATGACGACCGACCGTCATAATTTTAATGATTAGAATAGCGTTATAGGAGAATAATCCGTCATAAGCCCCTCTAATAAATGTTTTTCACATAAATATTGTAATTTAATGTCATTTTATTTTCATAAAAACAATTTTTAACCTTTATGCTGCCGGAAAGTTGATATATGGACGCGACCCATGATCGGAACTTTACATAAGTTATATTAGAGATAAAACGACAATGTTTTGGGCATTTTCTATGGCAATTTGAATCTTTCAAATCTCGGCAGCATAAAGGTTAAACCACTCAATAAATTGGCACATTGGTTGGTCATAGACGAAGCTATGTGGTAGTGCAAAAAAAATTGTTAAAAACCTATTGTAAATATGCTGCACATGTCATCATTCAGTTATTAGTTGTATATGTAGTTATTAGAAAATGTTAGTATGTGTGTAACTTTGTCAACGTGCGTATCTTTCTTTTAATTTCGATTTTTCGATTTTTATAAATCACTTTTTTTTATTTTCTCTTTTAAATATATCTATGAGAAATACATCTGAATTAATATCTCTTGTAGGACATAAAAACCTATTTTTCGCATTGGATTTTTCCAATTAATTGTATTACCGTTTTTAGGTTATGTATAAACAATTTTTCTTTTTGAAAATGTATATCTCGAAAAGTAAACGGTACAATGAGCTAAAACAATTAATGCTTAATTCGTTATACTTTAAATTTTACTACTCTATTTCTGAAAAAAAAATTATTATTAGCAAAAAATCGATTTTCTGTATCCATCGAAATAAATTTACTTGCAACTTTTAAGAAAAATCACTATACATTTTTTCATCTTAAAACGATAATTCAAACCATATTTTTAATATATATAATATAATATCCCTGTTGAAAAAATCTGTCCGATTCAGTCTAATTTCCCGTGCAAAATATCCTGAATAATCGTCAAAAATTGGGTATTGGGATTTTAGTTTATTTTTTAAATACACCCACGCGAGTACCCGCCTCCCCCGTTTTCCGATAAAAATTACTAAAGAAATAATACCCTCGTGAAGTGTAATCCAGCCTTTTGCCCCTTCAAAATACCGAATATATACCGAGAAATTTGAGGCGGCACCTCAAATTTCCAAAATCCCCTCAAATTTCTGAATCGGTACTGAAATACCCCCTCAAATTACTGATTTTATATATTTTATTATATTTCAAAATGTGTTTTTCGTACATAATCTAAAAACGACATAAGGTATAAGGCAATTATAAATATACAAGACATTCGATTTGTTATGCTCTTTAATAGGTATTAACTTTGATCTAGCAAAAAAATAAAAAAAATCCAAATCACTAATTTTTGAAAGTTCAAAAATTATATAATTTGAAAGCCTTGAAAATTTAGTAAAAATGTATTATTATCTATAGCTATCTTAATTTTTTGATAAAACACAAAGAAAATAAGAATTGTTACATTTAATTTGGTTACATAGAACGGAATTGTTAAAGAATTACGCAACACATGTCTCCATGGAATTTCAAAAACCATATAAAATAATGCAAAATTTTAATAAAATATGTTTCTGAACTTTTAAGAATTCTATTTTTTTTTTTAAATACTCCCTCTCGCGCAGAAATTATGTTATATAATAATATTTTATTTAAATTATATTCACTTGTTATTTTATTTTTTACAGGAAAATTTTATTCGAAAAATCTTTTGATGTAACATTTTATAAGCTAAATTTTTAAATTAATACTTAAGTATAAAAAATTAACTTGTAAATTAAAGTTATGCTTTATTTATTAAATTAATTTGTGTGTTAAATTTATATTTAAATATAGAAAATTAATTTTTTATTGTGCTGTAACTACTGAATATCTGTTTATTTAATTTTACAAACCTTTTGTCCTGTTTGTTGTATGTTTCATGTCTATTAATTTTACAATAGGTTGATTTTTAAGAGCTTCATGTTTATATTTATTTATGTCATCACAGCTGTTGTTCGCATTAGCCTCAAATTCATCTACATTTAATTCTTTTATATTTTTTAATAATACTTGTTGCTTATATATTGTTCGAATGCGTTTTGCATTTGCTTTTTGATTGATATTTTTACAAAATGAAACTTTCGGCTGTAACAGAAAGAGAAGTAATATTACATGTATTAATACATTTACAATATAACTAGTAGATGAAATATGAATATAAAATTTGTGTAAAATGACTTACAGGCTTTTGAAGCTCTTCTGAATGACCTTCGTCTTCAGCACTATCGCTTGTGGAAGTGAACTTTTTTTTAAAAATAAACCTTTTATGCTTATTTAAAGCTCTGTTTTTTGCATCTTCTTCTGATGCTATAAAAGTAAGATTTTTAAAAGTTACAGTAGAAATTTATTTATTGTTAGTATATCTTATATTTGTGTGTAGGAAATTACAATTTTATTTCATTTTATGTCATACTTTTATTATTTTTTCAAGTAAATTTTCAATTAAATAGTACTCACCACCTAAAGATATTATATATCCTGGATACCTTGTTTTTTTGCTTGCTTCGATATCAAAGTTTGGCTGACTCTTATCATTCCACACAATGTAATATTTGTGTTTTGAATCAAAATCAAGTAAATCTGTTGGGGTTATATTACTCTCGTCACTTTTACTATAAAATACTGAATTTACTGACACGTAATAGTATTTTAACTTGTCGTCTAGGTATTGAATACACGCATAAAAGTTTGATTTTTCCATTTTAACCAGTATTTAATACTTTTATTCAGTATAATCACTGTAAATACTTAACTGAAATCACACGGCATGTCACATTTGAATTGTATAAAGGCCGGTTCTTATCTCTTTGTCTCGTTCTCTGTTTCTTTCTCCCTCCCTCCTTCAAATTTCAAGCGGTCACTACTACTATTGTATACTTTACGTATATGTGAGACATGTGTTCTTACAGCTATGCTATGAACACGAAGTTTATTTGCATTTCTGTAAAATACTGTATCTTGTTATAATATTAATAAAAATGAATAAGAGATATAAAAGATTTGTAGAAGAAGGTGATAATTCTATTTCAAGAACAACTGCTTATAGGTACAGGCATGTAATTTCTCCATTTGAGGTAGGTTATATTAAACTATTATAATTTTTAATCATACATCTAAATATAAAAAATCATACTTAAAATAAATATATTTTTAGGAACACAATGCACCTTTTCAATTTGACGAAGAAAATACTATAAATGATAATTTACACACCATGGGGCTGGCTACTGCAAATGAGCAGGTTAGAAAAAAATAATTGTTATTGTAAGTTTTAAAAAATTGTACCCCTAGCTAAATTGAATAATTTCTTTGATTGTAATTTAATATATTCAACTTGATTTTTTTTTATTTTTACAAATGCTTTGGTAGAATTGTTTTTATGAAATATTTATATTCAATCACTTTTTTTGTGTCAAATACTTCTTATATTTTTTAAATAATAAGAATAACTTTTTTAAATTCTACAAGGAGATTCTATCGAAATAATATATAGTATAATGTAGTATAAATAAATATACCATAACGTTAATTCAAAGTGTTATAATAAAAGTAAAAACATCATGAAGTTTTTACTCATTTTATCTGACTGTCAAATTTTGCAAAATATGGTTAAAGTAAATAATATACAAATTACAAAAAGAAGCCTCCGTAGCCACATTTCATGAAGAAATTAACATATATTAAAATGATTTCTTTTCTCAAAAGAAAATTATTAAAGTGACCATATAATAAAATATATATATACAATATAATAAATTATAGAAAGTAAATAATAATAAAATATAAAAAGATTTAAGAACCGGTGATACTACGTATTTCCAGCTAAAAAAATGTAAAAAGTATGTATTATTATGCAATGGCATATTAGAATGTGTAAAATATGTAAGAAACTGTAAAGTAATTTTAAAACAGAATATAAATGAAAACGTAATGAAAAAAAAATATAAATGCAAGAAATAAATTAAATAAAAAAGTACGTTAGTAATTGCCATTAAATTGTAAAAACTGCTTATAAAAAAACCGCGTAAAAAAATTTAAATGCTTGAAATCATTTCATCGTTTCATTAGATGCATTTACGTTTGAAAATTTTCGCTATGAGAATATTAAATTATTTATAACGTTTTTAATAAGGAACTTAACTTGTAAACTATTATTTAATGCTTTTAATTGCTACTTTGTAGCAGAGAAATTCAGCCAAAAAGATACTAAAACCAATTAAAATCAATTCGAAAAGGAATCGGTTTTTGAAACAGGTTTTTTGAATCGTTTAAAAATGAATTTAAACAAATTAAACCGATTAAAAAGGATTAAGATCGATTACATATACGACTTACTTCTAATACGGTTTTATCAGATAGATTTAAAAAAAAAATTAAATAAGAAAACTAAAGTGTTGGAGTAAGTTTACAAGGATAGTTGATTTGAATTCGGTAGTACGCATTCAAAAACTTTATTAAAACCAAATATACTTTGAATTGGTTATATTGAAATCTTGAATAAGTTCTCACTGTTTTTTGATGAAAATTGATGTTTTATTTAAAGTATGTAGTAGAAAGCATGTCACTCAAAATATTGCCCATCGCTATGTTACTACTTTCTCCCATCTTTCTGTCAATTTACGGATTCCATCTCGGAAGAACTGCTCGTCTTTTGAAGCTATCCAAGAATCGACCCATTTTTTGGTATCTTCATAAGAATGGAAGTGCTGCTCAGCCAATGCATGAGCCATCGGCCAGAACATATGGTAGTCGGAAGGAGCAATTTCTGGGCTATACGGCGGGTGAGGTAGGACATCTCATTGAAGCGCCTCCAAAGTTTCTTTGACGACTTTTGCAACAAGTGGCCAAGCATTGTCATGTAACAAAATGACCTTGTCGTGTCTCTGCTCGTACAGTGGCCGCTTTTTCCTGTAGGGCTTGGCTCAAACACATCAATTGCAGTCGATAGCGAACTCCCGTAATAGTTTCGTTCGGTTTCAGCAGTTCATAATAAATTACACCCTGGTGATCCCACCAAATGCAGAGGAGAAGCTTCGAACCATGGCTTACCCCACGATTTTTTACGCGTAGGATTATCGTACTGTATCCACTTTTCATCGCTAGTCACGATACTATGCAAAAAGTATTTCCTTTTCTGCCGTTGAAGCAGCACTTCACACGTGAGAAAACGCCGTTTGACGTCTCTCGGCTTCAACTCATACGGCACCCAATGTCCATGCTTCTGGATCATTCTTAATCTTTTCAAACGTTTCGAAACTGTTGTCTCGTCTACTTGTAATGATTTTGCAAGTTCAGCTAACGTCTGACATGAGTCTTCATTTAGTAATTCCTCCAATTCTTCGTCTTCAAACTTTTTTGGCACCAGCACATTTTTTATGTCCAAGATCAAAATTGTTATTTTTGGAGCGTCGAAACCAGTCTCTACATGTTGTTTCCGACAGAGCATGGTCACCGTAAGTTTCAACAAGAATCCTGTTTGCTTCAGCTGCAGATTTTTTTTTAATAAAATAGTGCAATAAAATTCCCCGCCAATACTCTTTACTTGGTACAAAACTTGACATTTTTTAGTAGTAATCACAAAAAACGCTGTTTATACTATAGCGAACTAACATACACTTAAGTTCAAGCTTACCGACAGTACTTCTTTATAGATGCGTTAGAATCTGAAATTACATACACATAGTCCTGGTAAAGCCATCTGTTAGGAAACAGCGAGAACTTATTCAAGGTCCCAATAACTGATTTTAATAGAATATTTTTAACAGGTAAGCTCTGTGAGAGTAAATGAAAGTCTTTAAAAACCTATTTTCTGCCCTCCGACCGAAAAACGCCAATTTTCTGAAAACGAAGTTGCCGCTTTCCAGCGACGTTGAGCAGAAAAATAATGTACGCACCTCGGGAAGTAAAATGGCAAGCCCATAGCTCATGTTTGACTCGCCTTCGACTCGGGTGTCAATTAACACGGACACTGCCAATTCTTTCCATCTCTAGATGCGTAAAATACTATTAAGATTATTTTGATACATCAGAGTTTAAAGTATGTGGTTTAGAAAATCTCTCGCGTGCCCTCGCATTCGTATCAAAAAATCTGGATTTCCACTAACTTCCACTGATTTTTAAGGAAATCCACTGTACGTATACAATAGGGGTGCGCGTATATGTATGCGTGGACAATCTAATACCTTCATTCCTATTAGACGAAATTAAATGAATCAGAGCTTATTTTTTTTGTCTTTCGATGAACATGACAAAGCAAACGTTATTTTTTATATTCGGTCATTTTTTTTATTTCAATTTTAAAAAATAAATTTTTTTTTTTTTAAATAACTACAAGAGCTTCTATACAATTGTAATTAAATCTATACCTCATTGAATGCCACTTGGAGGACGAAAACTTGCATATTATGTTTTTCTACATTTTTACTAATCTCTTATACCGTTTTAAAGTTATACAAAAAAACAAATTTTTTTAGAAACTTCCTTATCTCAGGTGCTGGTTAGATTAAACTGCAAAAATGATAACATTAATTTAATCTTGCAATTACAAATGAAAAAGCAAATATAAATAAATGGAGAATGCTTGTTGTCAGTAGGTCTATGAATAACTCTACATTTTTCAGTACAAGCTAAAGAGTATTTGGCTACTTTTATGACGATAGAGCCTCCTTAAACTCATTATTTTTAGTATATTTTGACATATTTGTGCTGAAATCTGCATCGTTACTTTTTTTACAAAAGTTTTATAAAAACCTTATTATAAAATATGGCATATTCGCTTCGCGCAAAGCTGCGGTACCATCCTTTGGTTGAAAACTTTGTCGAAAATTTTATTATTAAACGTATGTAGGCAACGCGTATGATATCAATTTACTGACTTTCTATGAAACTTTAATGTAATTAAATAATGCGTGAAATAACATTTTATTTTTCAACCTTGAGTATTAGATGGCTCGTTGAAGCAGATATGCTGGGTAGGACATTTTAATTGAACCCTTTAATGCCGGACACCTTGCTTTTACTTAAATATATTTTTTTTATATTCTTAGTAGTGCTACGAAAAAGGGAAAAATACTGAAAAAATTATTTTTGTTAATAAACGTTGGTTTGTGTTAATAAATAATAATTGTATCATATGTGATACATTAGGCAATAATGAAAAGCTTTAATAATTAGTAACGAATGTATTAATGAAATAAATCTTTTATTTCTTTTACACACACACGCACACACGCACACACACACATACACACACACACACACACACACATACACACATACACAGTTAAAGTTATTGATACAAACCTTGTAGAAGTAAGATGATATTCAATGTGAAATAAAGTAATTTCTTTTCCTTAGTTGCCTATTGTATCATAAATGATACAATAACACTTTTCTTCACTGCACACTTAATAATGGTTACAAAATAATTGCTGATACGTTAATTTCATTATTAGGCTTCAAACTATAAGGCGATATTTTTTTTATTTTATTTGAGATTCACTAGAACCGTCTACGAGCGTCAGTTTTGCCTACTTTTTCAGAAATGAAGAAAACGCGTATTTTCAGTTACATTTAGTAATGCTACGGTCATTGTAATGACGTAAAAAAACAAATAATGCTCAAATAATACTATTCACAGCTCCAAGAAGACTTTCTAAGAAAAAAAAAATAAACAAAATGAAAATATAACACGGAAATTTAAATTTAAGTTATTATATCATATTTGATACGCTCGGCATTAAAGGGTTAAAGATAGAAAACGGATTCCATCGTATCGGACTTTTTAACTCGGGCTCACCTTTCACGTGTAAAAGCTTGCAACTTTGCCCTTAAAACTTATGTTTACGGATGAGATCTTTACCCCTAACATGAGAACATGCCTGAACGTCAAATTTTTTGTTCTTTCTGGTTCTATGGTCAAATATGGGTTTCCATTTCAAATTTTCATTACTACTTGTATTATGTTGTATTATTACTGTATTTATTATATTGTAATATGATTGTATTTATTATGTTGCAGATAACTACGTCAATCGAATTCGAAAATGATTTGGATGAATATCTTCACGAGATTTTACTAAAAGACAAAGTAAATAATTCTTCTCGACCTTCTCAGAATTTTAGAAGCTTAGAAGAAATGATAAACAGTCCTGACTTTTTTAAACCACTATCAGTTCCTGTTAATAAAAGCAAGGGAGAAATATTATTAATGATTTTAAAATACTGCCTTGCCAATAATACATCTGTTAGTAGAATGGCAAATTTATTTAAACTAATTAATACTCTGTTCAAAGAGCCAATTTTGCCAGATACACGAGATATCTCGTAGATAAATTACTAAATCCTATGGATAAAGTTGAATTTCATGCTGTGTGTCCAAATTGTTCAGCGTACATAGGAACATTTGGTGAAATCAAGCATATTAACAAATGCCATATCTGTACTATAGAACTTGATTTAAACAATCCAACTAATACAAGTTTTTTTGTTCTTATCGATCCTTCATCTCAAATAAAAGATATGATATCTATGCACGAAGATCATTTTAAATATGTACTTAAGGAAAGAATTCATGAAACTAATAATTTAAATGATGTATATGATGGCAAGGAATACAGAAAATTTGTTAATTCTTTATCAGAGCAAGAAAGATCCAATTACATCAGCGCCGTTTTCAATACGGATGGGGCATGTAGATTTAAATGTTCTCGATATTCTATATGGCCTTTGTACCTTATGCTCAATGAATTGCCAAAACAAGACAGAATGAATAAATTAATCACCTGTGGATTATGGTTTAACAAACATAAGCCAGACATGAGTATTTTTTTGGGGACATTTGTGGATTTGATTAACAAGTTAACAAAAGAAGGTATTCCTTGTGTTTTAAGAGGAGAAGAACGTGCTTTAAAATTAAATATTGTTAGCTGCTGTGTGGATTCTGTGGCTCGTGCACCTATCCACGGAATAAAACAATTCAATGGAAGATTCGGTTGCAGTTGGTGCCTCCATCCCGGAACTTGGGTTGAGGACTCCTTAAAATATACCTTATTAGAAACCCCTGTTGATTCAAGAGATCATGATAGTACGATTCACGCTATGATGTCTGCAACTCCTACAGATCCAGTGAATGGTATTAAATATCCATCTCCTCTAATAAATTTATCATCTTTTAATATCATTTCGGGATTTAATCCTGATTACATGCATTGCTGTTTAGAAGGTGTCGCAAAACAGATAACAGAATATCACATAGCATCAATGAACAATGATGATATTAAAGAAATCGATATGAAAATAAATAGTATTACCGCTCCACATCAAATTTCCAAATTGAGTCGACCAATAAGTAGTAGAATCGACTGGAAAGCTCGTGAGTGGGAAAATTATGTTTTATATTATAGCCCTGTGGTTTTGTTAGAACATTTGAGCAGCAACTATTATTATCATTGGCTTCTTTTTGTCGAAAGCCTGTATATATTACTCCAAGATAATATTAATATCACAGAATTGAATCGAGCCAATGAAATCATTCACGAATTCGTAGCAAAAACAGAACAATACTTCGGGCAAAAGGCTATGACCTACAACATCCATCAACTGTTACATTTATCCGAAAGCGTTATGAATTAGGGACCATTGTGGTGCCAGTCTACTTTCGCATTTGAATCAGGAAATCACGACTTATTAAAAGCAATAAAATGTTCAAAAGGAGTTACATCTCAAATTATTAGGTATGTTAACGTTAATTATAGTGCAAAAGTTTTGACAGAACGTTCGAATCCGCATGTAAATGAAGTAGTCAAAATGTACTGTGAGGATATTCTTGGAAACTTAAAGGTTCAGAATTTTTTAAAAATATCTAATATAACCTATTTCGGTAAAGGCGGTGACATAGATGATTTTACATTGACCCGTTTTGAGCTATCAGAAAATGCCAAGTTATATTTTAAAGCTATTAAAAATGGTTGCTTGTACGAGTCATCTTCGAATTCAAAAAGAAGATCAAACAATTCATTTATATTATTAAATGACAACAGATTTGCACAAATTGATAAATTCATTGCAGATGAAGAAAATCAACAAGAACTTACCACTTGTAATATAATTCGGACAAGAAATTGTTTTACTCGACATTATAACATGTTAAAAGTAATCGAAGAAATCGAAATAAACCCTATTGTTATAGCTACAAGTGAAATTAAGACCATTTGTATTTTTATGAACATTCTTGGAATTATGTACTTAGTAGCGTTACCGAATTTATTGCACTATTGATTATTGTACAAAAATATATACATTTTGTTTTACTTTTATAATAAAATATTTTTTATTTATTTTCGTACACCAATATACTCTTCCTGTTCATAAACAAGTCCCTCGAAATTCTTGTATAACAGTTATAAGTATATTAATCAGTTACTAAGTAAATTAATCTAATTGATAAAGTAAAATTATTAATTTAAATTCCTTTTTTTAAATAATTAACATAAAATATTCTCTTTAGTATTAACATAATATTTAATCAATAAAAATATCAACATGATTATCAGCTGAAAATCATCTGATAATCACCTGATAATCAGGTGACGTTTTGGCATGATTTTCAGATGATTTTCACCTGATTTTCACCTGATTATCACCTGATCATTTTCAGTAGGGTTCTCCCCTGCGTATCGAATCGCCTGTCGTCGCGTTAGGTTGCGTGAGAGCATACACCTGCGAGTGCATGCTCTCTCTCCTTTCATTTGTGCTAAAATCACGCGTCGTGTGTCACCGGAGTGACACACCATCTGTAGATCTTTTTGTCTCTTTTTTTTTTGTTGCCAAATAAAAGCTACTTGAATTTGAATCGCGCGTCATTTTATTCAGCGATTCCTCGTACCATCCGATCCTTACGCCGGCCGGATACCGCCGCCTCCGCGGGTGCGCTGTCGAAGTACAGCGTACACTCTGAGCCACCGGAAATTATTCCCAACAAGACTTCGAGCCTTCGGCGATGTCGCCAGCTCATAGCTTTGCTACGAGAGCTGCCCTGCG
>UCOL01005437.1:0-11675 GCA_900474335.1 Ormyrus nitidulus | reverse complement strand
GTTTTGTATATAGTATAAACGTAGAACCTGTTGACCTTAGGGCTCTGTGTTTTTACCTTTTGATTTTAGTATTTGAGGCCTGGGTATGTTCTAGGTATTTCAGAATTATCATATTGCTAGTTTGGCCTTTTGAATTGTTTAACATTTAGTAATATTTTATAAACTCATTAAACAAATTTAGCCTCGATTTATTAAATTTATTTTTTATACCCCATGTCATACAGTTACGAATACGATGAAACTGGTTTAGCTGCTAGTTATTTGTCTTTATCCTTTCTCATTCCAATAACCTTAGTTTACTTGTTTACAATTCTTACTAAGAAACATAAAAAAGCTTTTGAATGTTCGTGTTGTAAGAAAAACAAAAGAGTATTTACTTTTTCGAAAGTAGTGTTTTTCATTCTCTTTGCAGCACTGGCCTATCTAATTAACAATATCAGAACAATTAAACTTGATGTAAAGAAAGGGTTTGATCCTGTTGAAATCCTAGGCGTGTCTTTGGATGCATCCAAAAAAATAATAAAAAGGAGAATGCAGACTTTATTGATGAAGTACGCGGTGAGTAAAGCACCAGAAAGTAAGAAGAAAGAATATGAAAAGAAATGTGTTGACATTTCAAGAGCGTATGTAATCATGAAGAGCAAGGATACCTTTAATAACTGGCTTAATACCGAATCGAAAAGTGGTGAAATCATGGCTATACCTGACATTATAATGAAGAATGCACTTATTGCTTTTTTGGTCTATTGTGTTATTTTTGGGTTGGCTCTTCCGTATTATGCAGCAAGAAAATGGAGAGTCATGAAAAATAAAAACAGGCTTAACGTAGACTTTGGATCGGTTGAAGAGTTCTTGAAATATTTTAATGAAGACCTACGAAAGAAAGGTGGAGACATAAGAAGTTTAATGTGGATATTATCCAGGTCTGTTGAATTCGATATAGCCTCTACTAAACCTTTAGGTCCCCTTAAAGATATAATAGGAGAACAGTTTGGCTATCCCCTCCCCGATATGAAGGTAGTTAATGATGGTTACTATCTGTTAAGTGATCATTTGTTTAGAACCTACTACGCATACTCTGCAGACAGATCATTCGTGGTCAAACAAAGTCTATCCCTCCTTGAATGTATGAAAATAATTTCTTTCCACAGGGGATATATCGAGGTTCTTAAAGGTATACATACACTACAGGCCATGATAATCCAAGCAGTGTTTGATGAAGACTTATACTTCCTTCAGTTTCCGTATTTTACATTTAAAGATTTATATGTTTTTAAGGTTATGAAAGGAGGTAAACTTAATTCGGATGAGCTTTTCTCCTCCCTTTTGAATGAAGATCAAGTGAAGAATGTCACAAAAATGATGCAAAATATACCGCAAGTTACAGTTGAAGAATTTGTTGCTGTTGTCAAAAATACGGGCCTTAATAACGAAACTGGCAATGATAGTGAGGAGGAAAATGTAACACTGTCTACCAATGATAGTTTGACTACAAAAGGAAGTAAAAAGTCGGATATACCTGTTTTCTCCGTAGTTAAAGACTCTTTAGTCACGGTTAAAGTAAGACTTTCTTGCACAAACAGCTCTTTATCCGTTCATTCACATTATGTGGAAGAAGTTTTAGAACACTCTTGGACTGTTTTTATTTCTATTGACAACGTTCTTCATAGAAAATTTGTAAAATTCAACCACAGCAAAGCCGAAATTACTTTTGAATTTGCTGCAACCCGTAAAAATTGTTCTGAAGTCAAGCTATATCTTTTAGATGGATTTTATCTTAAAAACAATGTCGAGCGTACTATTCTAATTAAATACGTTTAAATCTATTAGTTTTATTATATCATGTTGTTCTCAACATATTCTTTCTTGAGTTTTAAATTCTTCTTTGTCTTTAGTAAGACTTTGAGTTTCTTAAGGTACATTTTAATGCTCTGAAATTGAATCTCACGACGGAACTTTCGTTGGAAGAAGGAACCCATAAAGAATCTCGAATGACCGTTACATCCCGATCTATACAGCATAAGTTGAACTTCCTCATGAAATACGCTAACAGTTGTTCTTAAGAAAACTACAAGTATATTTACAAGGCTTTCTTCTTTTGGTATAGTCCTTTGTTTGGCAGTGTAGACGTTCTTATACGCATTCTTAAAGTCAAAATCTATTGCATTGTGTCTGTCGAATAGGAAAAGAAAGAAACAAACTTCATCTTCGGGTAGGCCTATTAGCTTATCGTATTCTCTCATATAAACATACTTTTCAAAATAGAAAACCATTTCTGAAGTTAAAGTAATGCAAAATAGGTTAGTGAGATGTTTGAAATAGTTTAACATGTAGGATAGTTCACATCGTAAGTTGTTTCTAAATAATAATTTGTTATATTCAACTAAAGGATTCTTAAGTCCCGTCTCAAAATACAGCTTGTTTTCTATTTTATTAATGGCATGACCTTCTAGACCAAGAGTATCGACAATGGCTCTTTTAGTTTTGAAGTTGTACACGTGCTTTGATATTTGTAGGCCCGTAATCGGAAAGTGTTTGATTACGAGAAGCTTTTTAAAGTACTTGTTCCTTTCGTCTAACTTAATTTTTCTCAGTTCATCTATAAAGGTATTATAAAAGATAAGCTCATCTTCTTTCTGGGCCATCTCCAGTTTACTTAAGTATAAAAGCACACAAAGTACTGTGTAGTCCGCGTCTATGTCGTAGTAAACCTTTTTCCTATCGCCTGATAAGAAATTAACATAGTAGTGAAAATACTTTTCATCTGCGATTCCCAGAGGCTCTGCAAGGCAGTAGAATACAAGATTGTAAATTAAAATCTTCTTATACGAAGGCCCGAGATCCAAAAACATGTTCTCTGTCTTTTGTTTCCTCAGAGTCCTATGCACCTTCAAGTTTTCTGCCTCTTCCGCCATTTCTTGTACATATTTAGAGACGTGTCCCTCCTGGCAGATATAATCGCCATCGACTAGAAAGCACTTGGTGTTGCAGATTTCGCAAGTGACTTCCATCTGGGGAGATAAAGTCCAGTATATTTTATCCCATGAAACATTTTTACAATCAGCTAGCAGAAGATTTAATTGGCACATTAGAAAAGTATGCAAATGGAGAGGCAACGTATGAAGAACTATGGCTAGCCTTTCTTAAAGAGGACCTTGCATTTAACCATAAAAAGTGGGAGGAAATAGAAAGAGACACACGAAATGAAATTTTTGAACTTGAAAACCAAATGCTTTCTCATTTGAGTAGTGTAGAAGTAAAGATAAAAAATATAGAAAGAGAAATAAAAGGAGTTGATGTGAGTATTATGGGACTGGCCTCTCATAGTCGAATGATTTCCAGGAATAAAATGCCTTTAGAGGGCTATAACAACTCTACATGGTATCTACCTTTTTGTCCCAATCACAATCACATAGAAAGTCTCTACGAAGATAGCAATAAAACAGACGAGCAGTGAGATTAGGGGTCTTTAATCATAATAAGGCATAGGGTTTTAGGTAGGTTGTATTAAAGGAGTCTATAGACTTTGGCTATTTGCAATTGTTTATCGCTTTAAACAAACCAAAAGAACCCTTTTATGCGCATGAAGAAAAATAGCATGGAAGGGGGAAAAGAAGAAAATCAAGTTGGAGAAGGAGAGTTACTTAGTGCTAGTACGCCTTTAAACATAGAGATCTTGCGTAAAGAAACATTCTTGAATCCCAAAGAAGGGAATACAGTGGCACAACTAAAAGAAAGACATAAAATCGTATTCAAAAATGAAGATAAAAGCTCAATAGGAACCAACAACAAACCCAACACATTTAATGATAACTTGTCTCACTCGGAGTCTGGCTATGGTAAAGTCACAAGATGCAGCAAACTAAGGCCATTTGTATTTGTTTTTATTGACGACTTAATAGACTGTCTTACGCAGGGTAGACTAAGTAGAAAGGCACGCCCTGTTCTTCTTGGAGATAGGCGATATAAAGTTAAGAAACTGTTTTATGACTGTGAAATTACCGTCTTTGAACTTTTAAGATCTCTAATGGGGTTTACTTTTAATGTTTCCCACTTTATGAAGATGTACAAAGTATCACAAGTCTGTGGATTTGTTATCCACCCGTTAGCTAAAGTAGCCGATTTAACTAACCGAGACAACCATTTGATAATTAGTAAAAGGGAAAATAGTGAACTGGGCTTTGATAAGAGCCTAAGGAAGGGTAGAAGAATATTCGGTTTGGATAATCTAGGCAACACTTGTTTTATGAACTCGGCATTACAATGTATTATGGCATGTACGGAGTTTTCTGACTTTCTAATGGTCATTAATAGGACCCTGTTTGATATAACAAAGATGCCACTCACTAAAGCAATGACGTACATCGTACAGGCAGGAGAAAGAGAAATGCAATCTGTTGCCCCATTAGCCATCAAACAGTCACTGGGAGACAAGAGATCCATGTATTTGGAAATAAAAGAGCAGGACGCTGTAGAGTTCATAAACGACTTATTTGATGTAATTCATGAAGAAATTGTTAATGGATCGGACAAAGAGTACCTTAAGTTTTATAATTCAAAGGGCTTGTATGATAGCCAACAAAAGGGAAAGGCCTCGCAAACTAGGTGCCTTGAAGAACAAATAGAAACACAATTAGTTGTTAATAAGAAAGAGATTGGAGATAACAAGTGCAGTAAATTGAAGTCATTATCCGAACACATCAATAGTATAGAGCCTCTAACCACACCAGATTTAGATTACCATAGGTGGCTAAATAGTAATAGATCTATCATAACCGATCTGTTTTTTTCTAAAATGAAGTCTTCGATAGTTTGTACAGCTTGTAAGGCATCAAGGGATGTCTATGAACCTAATCTTATTCATTCCTTACCAGTGCCTGGAGCAGGCTTTTACAATGAAAACATTGTTTTATTTTATGAGTCACCTGAAAAGGTACCTTTGAGGATATTCGCACGGGCTGAAATGTCTATAGAAGAACTTAAGAACTGTTTATACATGGACTACGACTTCCATCACGATATTGCGTTTGTACAAAAAGACTCTCATGGAAACATGCGAGAGGTTCCAATTCACACACTCTTGTCTACCCTAGTGGATACATTGTACTGTTACGAGTACCAACAAAAGGCCATTGGCAAATACTACTGGATAACAATAGTCGTAAAATCCCTTTGGCTGTCTTACAACTTTGATTTTAATTTTCTTGTTAGATTAAATAGCCCTACTGAGGGGAATATTTATGATGTACTGCGATGCCGTTTAACACCGTTTCTTATGAACGACGCTGTTTTCTTCTTCTACGAAAACATAGAACAGTTTTTTACTTTTTCAATAGAAGACAAATTTAAGGAACCACCTACAGTAGGCCCTTTAGACAGGCCTTACATCCGTCTTGAATTGTCCAACTATAATTATAAAAGGCTGTTTGGCAAGGGCTACAGTCCTACACAAGGCATTATACAATTACTATCTAGACCCGTGACCCTTTCAGAGTGTCTAAATTTGTTTTTAGAGAAAGAGTTTATCTTTGGACACGATAAGAAATTGTGCGAGGCCTGCGACAACCACTCCATTTTCTATAAGAAATTGGATTTTGTTGATTTTCCCAAATATTTGATAATTCAACTTAAGAGATTTAAATTTAATGGTAAAGTCTTCGAAAAGATAGACACACTGGTTGACTTTCCTTTGGACTTTATTGTTATACAGGGCATAAAGTATCGTATTATCGCCATTTCTAACCATATAACATCTTCATCGCTAAAGAACATTGGATCTAATGGACATTATACAGCCTACGTTAAAAGGGATGTTTGGTATTATTGCAATGATCAGAATGTGGGGCCTGTTGCAGAAGGAATAGATAAAAAGAATGCTTACATATTCTTCTTAGAGAGATGCACATAGAATTAATAAATGTTTAACGTGTTTACGAATTGATAATAGGGTAGACAAGTCTAGACTGATATGTTAGTTTTGTAGTTAATAATGCTAATTGTAGCCCGTTAAAAGAGAATTTTAGTTAGATGCAATAAAGAGTAACGGAGAAGTAGCTTTTCTACAACCACCTATGCTTATAATAGGCTACGTTGAATTTTGGTTTACACAATGTTTATTAAAAAATTGACTAGAACATCGTTTGTCCAAGCAACCTTCTATCTCAACGATGATACTTACTCCTAATAGAATAGAATAATTTATTAAATTATTTCAAACAGTATTATTGGGGATGGTGGGGCCTTCTTCGCCTTATAACCCCCTCAACGTTTGTGATTCTTTTTCCATTTATCAATTTCCGCATTCATTTTGCGTAGTTTCTCTTTTTCTTGCTGAGACGAAAACGTAGAACCCGACACAAACTTCTCCACTTCTCTGGATTCTTGTCTCTTCTGCATTTGTTTTTCCACGGTTCTAGTGTCAACTTGAGGTATGTAGGTGAATGCAGGATGTCTGTTTGGATATTTCCATTTATCCTGCGAAAAATCACTGGACCCACCACCGTATTTAGACGAATAATCACTGGACTCACCACCATATTTAGACGAATGACCACTGGACTCACCACCGTATTTAGACGAATAATCACTGGACCCTCCACTTGTAGAGGGCTTTGGCTTTCTCCAACTTGGTAAACCTTCCTGTGTTCCCTTTTGGCCCGGATTATCCTTTTTACCGTTAGGATCCCACGAACAGAAGATTAGACTGGTTAAGAGACTAATAATCAACATGGGAGGTGTGGAGACGGTGTATTTATAACCAATTCTGAAATAAATCAATCACAATCAAGCCAATTTAAATACAAAGTGATAAATTAACTTGTAAGATCTCAAATTGTATTTAGAATGTTTTCGCTGATTATTTTAGTTCTTCTCTTGCTTTAACCATTAGAAAATGTAAATTGTTGAATTAAGAGGCAATAAAAGGATTCATTCTAGTGTAATAGCCATCCTTAAGCACATTAAGTTCGTAACCAGTCCATAAAAGTCGATTTATCTTAATCTCTGATCATAAAAATCAAAAATTCTACAAGCAAATCACGACTTTTATCTTCATTTTATCTAAAGACACAAAAGTTTCATCTTAACCAACTTAAGTCGTAACATTAGTTACACTTGTCTGCATACACAGACTAGAGATTGTGTGATTAATATAGAAAGATCCTTTAAAGCATCAAAGAGTCATATTTTGTATAATATCAAACTGTCAAAACAATTGATTTCCCCTTAAAGGTACTACGGGAAAAGTAGCATAAGGTAGTTTATATCTTTTTTATGAGGTGTCAGTTTTCAATTATTGAAATTCACCTACTGAATAAATTCAATTTATAGTAGTAAATCGTTTTAATTAAGATCGTGGTAATCAAAGTTTATAAGACACGATAAAGACAATTTGAGATTGTGTTTTATGCTATCATATTCTATACGTGTATAATATAGTCCTTGGTCGCATGTGGCGATAAAGACTAATTCGTATATTGATAAAAAAGTCGACTTATTTGCATGCATTCGTAAGTTTTATCGTAGTTGGCTACTTAGATTTAGGATTGATAGAAAAACAGAAACGCGAAGATAAACCTATATCTTTAGTTCTTTGTTTTACATATAATAAAGAGCATAAAGGCCTTTAAAAAGACCCAGAATTTTATAGCTAAATCTCCCTGCTACAGTCTACTTTTGACATAATTGATATGTATGACAGGTTATACTGGGTCTTTTGGAATAATCGTGTTGTATATTTGAAAAAAAAATAGTAGAGGACAAAAATATTTCTGAGCGTCAGGTACTGTGAATTATGCGTTCAACACAGCCTATTAAAATGTTTTGTATATTTTAACATCACAACAAAATTAACATAAAGTAAGGTTCAATAAATGGTACAAAATGCCCAGCATGTTAAGTTCTCAAATTGATTGCTAAATAAATGTCCAAACTAAAACGTACAGTAGTATTATTTTTTTATGTTACCGAAAGCAAATTGTTTTACCTAATTTTCAAATACATTAAGAACATTTTGTGCAAAATAAATCATAAATATTTCTTGTTGTTGTTGCTTTTAACAAACGCTGGCCTGCCCACAGCTGCCTCTAATACCTTAAAGACGCTGTATGATTTAAACACCACCAATAAAAAACAAGAAAATTTACAACATTGAATAGCGTATTATTTCTTAAATTACGTAATAAGTATCCAGAATTATCTTATATACAACTTTATGTTGATTAGTTTGGTTTTTCTAAGTTAAATTAGGACTAAGTATGGAATTGTCACAACTTGGTATATCTTTTGTTGAAATAGTGTCCGACAAACCCCTTTGAGACATCGCGCCAAATGTACTAAACACGATACAAAGCAAATTGTTTACCTTTAAAAAACAGAATTAAAAAAACGGCGTTTTATTTAGTAATTAATCAACATAAAGGTGAGGATTACATTTTTTGTGCATTTTATCGTGATATTTATTCATTAGTCTATCATTCCTGAAAGACATTACTTTACTTTCCGTATAACTGTCAATTATTCTGTCATACAACATTGACTTACGTCTCATATACATCTGTTGAGCGAGGATTTTTTCTGTAATAGGTTTGGCCTTCGTTATTAAGCTTTGGCAATCTGTACTAAGCATATGAGAATCCTTAAGGGGTGCTCTCTGTGCTTCGGAACTCTCGCTGTTACTTCCTTCCTCTTCCACAATTGAAGGTAAAGATGACTCCAATTTTTCACGCCTATGAGGATCTATATCCCAGAAAAGACAACTATCAATTAGATCACTGTCATCTGAACTATCATCATCTTCACTGCTATCACTTGTATTCCCATTTCTTGTACTAGTCTCAGTTCTGCTATTTCCTTCAATTATAGCGTCAAGTTGACCTTCATCATCCCTTATACAGTAATTGCTACCACAAAATGCAATCATGAAATTCAATGTAGTCAAAAACAACATGGGTTTTGCTTTTAATTTTCTTATAAAGACGGTTTTTGATTTGAGTGATATCAATCAACCTTTATTAGATCAGTACAATACTGCTATAAAGAAATGTTTGAAATTGTATTCCCCTAAAACATGTATTTTACCTTTTTTTAGCAAAAAACCAAAGTATTATTATTGAAGATCACAAAAATAACAAAATTTAAGAATCACTAGTCAATATTTAAATTGATTAAAATATAAAAACCAGTGCGAATCTTGTTTATTTAGAATTAAATTTATTCTACTTTGTTAATTGTATATTTACTTTTGTTCTATCGGAACATAATAGCTTTAGAACACATTACCAGTTAAGACTACGCGTACATTTGGTTCGATTAGCCTTGCAAGCTTCAAAAGTTTTGAGCAACAGCAATAAAGATTATTTTACTGCATAGAAAAGCGTTTACCAAATTAAAATATATATTTTAGAAATACCAAATTAGGATAAAGTAATCTTAAAAAAAATGATGAAAGCAACTGTTATTTTAAGATAGCACAGGCATTAGTGAAATAGAATGTCAAATCTCGATACTGTATCTTACAATTTCAATTGCAACGGCAAGATTTCCATCATGACTCATGAAATGCAAAACTGATTGTTTCTAACTTTACTTATATGAAGCAGAGTGTATAAAAAGGTAGTCTTTTTTGCCTCGGACCGTTTTATGTACACAAGAACAGTAATATTATATCTCTTAGCATACATTTTTTGTTGTATGCAAGAAGTGACTTTCTAGTTTATGTTAGATATCACATGCCGTAATCAGCCTGATAACCGTAGCAACATCTAAATGATTACGAGTGATAAACACAATGGAAATTGGTCTAGCACAACTCGGTAGGGTAAATCGTTATACCATGTCGAGAGATACTTTTTATATCACCTGGCAATAAAATTAATTTAACGTGTATGCTAAATATAGAATAGGAGACGCATCTTTTCGTTAGTTTAAATGAAGATCTCTCTTTTTTTATTTGAGTTTTGTTGTAATGAATGTCCTAAGTCATAAACACTACCTTTAAAAGATAATAAATACAACAGACCAAATTCAACTGTCTTTTTTTATTTGTAAGCGTGGCAATTTATTTCCAATGCTTCTTGCCAACCATAGCGTGGGCAATATTAAATAGTCAGGTCGTAAGATTGAAAAATCGAGGTGCATGATCATCATCTTTCTATGGATAAAGACAATAAAGGTTTTCTGACATCATGAGAACTACTTATTGGGTGTCTTTAAGACATCTCTTTACTAAAAAAAAACACCCGCAATTATCATATTTTAAATATACAAGTCCTATTAGAAGGACTTTGGGATCTAAGACAGGTTCCATTTTAGTGCTTAATTGTATAGTCCTTTCATGAATACCGGAAGATGAATTTGTGAGCGTTATTTTGGAATTTAATTAACTAAATAAAAATATTTAATGAAAAATATTGGCCAATTAATTGTCTTCATTATGCATTCCGTGAGGCATTTGTGAGGAATTGAATCCCATGTAGCTGAACTTACTTAGATTATACTTCTATTATGTTTAATAGTTTTTGTATAAGACAATTCTCTATGTCTTCTGTATTAATATTTCTTTTTAAAATTGAGTTTTATTGTTTATTGTAATCTTGTAGTTGTCAAAAATACTGTTTATTGCAAAACAAATAGCTCTACCAAATAAGAAAGCTGTTCTGGTGTCCACACCAACCCGCTTCTAAAACTCCTTAATCGACACAAAATATCTATAAATTCATCTAAACTAATTTTACCTTTTGTTCTCAAAACATCGTACATAATAAAAAACCCAGTGCGTCCCACACCAGCCCTACAATGTACAAGGTGAGGATAAGTACTGACCAACCCGGACGTTTCGTAGAACTTTTCTAGCTTCTCCTTCGAGATAATTGTGTGGTCTTTCCAATTAGCAAAACGGAATACTTTAATAGAACAGTCTCTAATTATGTAGGTTTCATTGTAATACAAAACTTCACCTTTAAATAAAACTGGAGTTGACGAATAACATTCAAAATCTGAAAGATGTTCGTTGTTGCTAACTAGAGACACAATGGCTTTAGTTGAACTGTTATTTAAAAGTTCAACAAATACTTCTATGTTTTCAAGGTGGGGAACTTGTGAAGCCAAATACATTTTATCGTCTATTCTAATTTCAGATACATTAATATAGCCACTTAAATTATAAGTTTCCATGGTTAGGGTGTTGTAAGGCGTAAGCTTTGTCTCGTCTAAGATGGATTTAGGCATCATGTGTTTAAAACAGACTTGGTTTAATATCGACAGGGCCTTTTCGAATCTTTTGTATTTGATGGCCAAACTAACCTCGTCTTTTTTCTCAATCAATTCTTTATAAATATCCTGTGAGGTGATGTTAAAACCCTTTCTTCTTTTATAGATAGACTTTGAGAGACTTATTGTTGTTTTATCTTTCACAAATTCATTGTATTCCATTGTGCCTGTATTGTTACCCTCCTTATTGTATAAATCATCACCTTCCATGGCCACTTATGGCTTATAATTTTGAATTAAAATTTATAAAAGTGCGGCTTACATTCGCTTGTGTTTGAAATTTGTTAAATTATATTCTATCATACTAGAAATAAATTTGTTTCTTTGTGTTTCGGTATAGCAGAAAAGATACATAACTATTTATATTTTTGTATAAGTCATAAATATCCTTAAATCCAGTTACTGCG
>UCOL01005436.1:0-11667 GCA_900474335.1 Ormyrus nitidulus | reverse complement strand
GGCTTACGCCAAAGCCAAAATTTAAAACACTGCATATCTCTATATAAAATGAGCCTAGGACCTTCTACTGTGGCTCATTTTATCACAAATTATATATGTATTAAGTGTATAATATTTATTTTTATGTATATAATTTATTTTTTTTGTTATAGATGATTTTCTTCAAAATTTTTTTTTGGTGTAAGACCCCCTTAAATCTTAAATGTGTGTTAAATATGTAATAAAAAAATATATATATATAATATATTAAATATTTATAAACTCGGTTTATTTATTCACGCTTAAATTAAAATCTGTTACGCAACGCATTTAATTTGCCGAAAAATTGATTACATCTTTACTTAACACCTTGAAGAGCGGTATCCACGAAATCTAAATTTAATGGATGCCCTTTTTATCAATTATAATTCTTTTCAAACTTTACAAAACGCCGTAAAAAGTTTAACGTCTAACCAGTGTCGAAATGAAAAAGTTTTTTTTAAACTTCGTCTTTTAAAGTCTATTTCTTGCGACGTTCAAGGAGCACAAGTTCGTCCAAAATGACATCATTTCAGCGTAAAGTGAGTCTGATGGATTAAATTACAGCCGTAGACTCGCACTCCTGGAATCCTGCAAGTTGTTTGGGGAAGATTAAAACTTTACTCGTTGTGTTTCCATTTACAATTATCGAATGAGATGCCATCGTTAACCTAGGTTTTAAATAAATTCCAAGTACAATGGCACCGTTTATTTCTGCGTTAGCTTAGAATCGGTGCGTATAATAAATGTTTGTTGTGCACATGATGCATGTCAAATAATTATAGATTGAAACAATTACACTTTTAATAATGTAAAGCTTTTATTTAACTACTATTATTTAATCTAAATAACCCTACAAGCTAACCGAAACGTTGTCTTTATTTATCTTTCGTTCATTTTTCAAGCTTTCAATATTTTTTAAGGGAATTGCAGATACTTTACTTATTTTTTCAACGAACAGTTTCTTAACTGCACAAAATAGCAAAATTTCTCGTAAATTGGAAGAGGGAACGATTACTCGGGGCTAAGAGCACTTTTACGATAATTAAGTCCCTCGTTACCCGTGCAATTTCTATTTATCCATGCAATTTGATTTCATCACCGATTATCTTTTAATTTTCTCTGGATGAATTTTCCTGCGTAAGTACAAACTCGAAATTCATATTTGATGTTGACATAAACGTATCAAAATGTTCATCAAGTCCTTATTATTAACTTAGGAATATATTAACTAATTAATTAAACATTCTACTTCATACCAAGCGTTCAAGCGGTACTCCAGAATTCTAGTTATGATCAATTTTCAGTAATTGCAAGATGCCTCAATTTGTTGAATAAGTTGATAATTTATAGATTATTTCATACCCGACAAGTTGAAATTTTAACTTTAAAATTTACTATGTAGATGAGTTACATGTAAATCTTGAGCTACTACATTATAAAATTCATCTGTCAGACAGCTTTTTGCTATATATATTTTAATAAATAATTGCAATGTTCCGCCTTACAGTCTTTTTAACCAAAATAAGCGATATAAAAATTGTAATCTTTCGTGAAATAGTATATTACATACCTAGGCCAGTAAAATAAGAAATGTCTCAGATCACACGTAATTGTCGGCCGAGGCGAAACCGAGGTTGACAAACGTGTCATCTGAGGCTTTCTTTTTTACTGGCCAAGGTGTGGATACTGTTTTTCTGCTCGACGTCGCCGGAAAGCGGCAACTTCGTTTCGCGTAGCGACCAGAAAGTTTGCCACTTTCCGGCCGGAGGGCAGAAAAATATTGAATTCACTCTGCAACGCGAGTTTAATGAAAAATTCATTCGCTTCACTGCTTGCGGAAATTCTACATCGTGAATCCGACTTTATGCGCCTCGTTCATTCCATTCCCAAGCAGATCGCCTAGCTAATAAGAGCTTTTTCCCGTCTTATTGATCTCGCAGGCGGGAAGGGAGGAAAAAAAAGATACTCACCAAGATCCTCAACGTGACAGGGCAGCAAAACGGTGTCGTTCTCGTAGGTCTTGACGGTGACGACAGGCGCGGCACTGTTGATCTCGGCGGTGGCGAAGGCCCAGCCGCTGAGCAAACTCAGCACAATCAGGACGCCCGTCATGTCGGGAAGGGCTCCAGTTCGGCTATCGAAGATAACCGGCGGCTGTACGACGACTGGCCGGCCTCGGCGACTCGTTCCATTCACTCGCGTTCACCTCTCTCTCTCTCTCTCTCCTCTCTCTCTTCTCTCTCTCTTCTCCCTTGCTCCCCTCGCGGCGTGCATTCTTCTTCAATTTCTCCGAGGCTCAATTGATGACACACGCGCGGCACTGAATTATTGAGAGGGCTGGCTTTTGAGCGCGACGGAGCGGCTCTGAAACTTTGAAAGAGCCAGTTCTTATTGACGATCGACTGTGCAGGCCTGGGTGAAAAGGCACGGTAATGGAGTCGGCCGGATTGTGTGCACAGCTCGAGCTCTATATTTGCGCGGACAAGTTTCTTGCCGGGCAGCGCGAAAAGCGCCTGCCGGAGGGTCAACGTTTTCCCGCATGGTCGGGGCTCCGTATATATAAGCCGCGCCGCCCGAAATTAATGAGCTTGTGAATGAAGGAGGAAGGGCTATGGGAACCGCGAGCTTTTTCTTCATTTAGAAACGATAAATCAAATTAGGAGAGGAGAGGAGTATAGCTGAGAGGTTAAGTGGTTAATAGAGAGATTAGATCTATACGGGGATTTATGGAGAGGGTATTTTTAGCGAATGTTTTATCAGGATTATTCGCATGAAGCAATAAATTCAATATTGATTCATTTAATTAACCGAATTTTCGGCGAGAGTTTAAAATATCGAGTCTATATATTGACTGAATAAACATATAATGATTAAATACGCGCAAAATTTAATTTAAGTGGAGCGTAACAAATGTCCTTTCTCAATATTTATACAAAGACCTCGGGAACGCAGCGCTTATAAAAATTAATGCTTTAAAATAATAAAATATCTCATTGAAATTGGTCTCGGTGTTTGCTTTTCGATTCCCCGAGTTACCTCATCTTATAATACGACTTGTATTGCACTTTGTATCACCGCATGAAGTAGTTTATTTAGTTTGTCATACTTCTACAGATTTCTTTTAGCTTTACTTATTTACCATTTGAAATAAAGTTATCGTTTGGCAATTAAAAATTTCAAACTTATTTATGTAAAAATAACTTGAAGCTTTATAACGAACTCATGCGGTCGAAAAATGGGAGTTTGAGGTCTTCCTGACCTCAAAATTGTATTTTGGCTTTCTCATGACCTACTGATATCAGTTTTCATAAATACTATTTCTGTCGGAAATTTGATTGTGGAAGTTTCCAATCGAATGGATAAACCCGCGTTTGATCATCTAGAACTTGCATATGTATTCTAATTACACGCTGCTATATATAGTAAAGGCAAAGCCAGTCAACTGAAATAATAAGTTAAAAAACTTCTAACTTTCTTTTCTTTCTTATTTTGCACTAATAAGGCCTCTTTTTACAGAGAATATTCAAGAAAAGAATTGTTTTGGCGTTAAAAATAAACATTATTTTCTCAAAACCTTCTTTTTGCTTTATAATTATTAATAGTCGATTTTTTTTTAAATGTAGTGCAGGAAAATTTTATGCAATTTCAGTTACACTCTAAATTTCTACATTTACTTCACATCCCAAAAAAACAGAAAACACTTTTACAGCTGACATTGAGCATAATCAAGTCTGCTCTAAATATTTATTTTAATTAAATGTTTTATTACGACCAAAAAATTCGACGGAGCAGCAGAGCCCAGAAATCTAGCACATTTTTAATTAGGCAGTTCTGAAAGTCAGGATTTAGCAAGGGAAAAAAACTATAATTAAGCGTGGCTTAATTATGCCAAATAATGGAAAGTATTTTCGAGAATAATGAAGGCTGTTTTAATGTCAGAGGGTTCTTTAAAATGTGGCGAAATTTCAAATCCAATTTTTTCTCTTAAAATCTACCTCAAATTTAAGTCTAGTGGCTCTGTACGTAAATAAAACTCATGCGGAAAGTGATTGAAAAAAAGAGTAAGAAATTAAAAATTTTAAATTGCTCAATGAATATTTCATGTACTACCGTATTGAGCAGACTCTTCGTAGTTTGTACATGGCATTTTCTGCTTTAATCTGGATTTAAACGATGCTAATTACGTCCGGTTTCATGGAATAATATCGAGCCCACATTTTGAAACGACTCTCATTATAGAATTTAATTAAGCAACTTGCTATTTTAATTGTGTAGTATATAATGAATATCGGCTAATTGTCGAATCTTGTTTCAGATATATAAAAAAAATTGGCCGAGTAGTAAACATTAAAAGTACACTGTATTAATAATTACATGCAATACCATTTCATATGTATCTCTATTAATAATATGCTATCTAATAGGCAGCAGCATTAATAATATATCAACTAATATGTATCGGATAGAATTAAATCATAAATTACGGTGCTTCAATATTGAACAACGCATTGCATAAAATTATTAAAATTTGAAGAAGCAATTAACGCAAAATGTTTTTCACTGTTTAAACATTGTATTTGTTTAAAATGAAGTCTAAAGTTTGAAAAAGCAAATCCAATCCAATACAAACAAAAAGCATGCAAAAGGGCAGAATAACATATAAAATGAAAACAAACACTATTGCCTGAAATATAAAAAGCATTTTTCCTAATTAATGCTGGAAGTCAGTACAGGCGGTCACAGTGAACACATATAAATTCTTTATATGAAAACGAGCTAAAATTTGTTTGGCCAGTTAAAATAAATATATAAACCAAAGCACGGGGGAAGGTCGAAAATGAATTCTTTAAAATCCGCATCGTTACCCGCCGCGTTCGCAATGTTTAATACAGAAACTCTTGCGCAATTCTAGGATCTTTTCCCTTAATTTATTAATCCGTCAAAATTATGCAGGACTTCGACCCAGACGAGAGCTAAATAATAATTGAGCATTACCCTGACTGACGAATCGCGCATCGAAAATTCGTCGATTTTCGATTATCCGGAGAGGCTCTGCGTGCGCGCGCGAGGAGCTCGGGAGGTACGAGGAAAGGAGATACGGGCTCCTGAAAGCTCCTCGGGATTCTGTTTCACCACGGCGAGCGAGGGAATTTCGGGATATCGTGCAGCGTTATCTTTACTGGCTCGGATTCTAAGAGAATAAGGGAGCGGAGAGTCTTTAGTGTATTCTGAAGCACCCCTTTTTCATCTTTAATTGATAATTCTCTCTCGAGGTGATAAGATTTGGTTTACTGTAATCGTGAGATAAGAATTATTTTATGATTTAGGGAATATATAATTGTTACTTGTAAATGGTCTTTTTTTTTAATCTTTTACAGAAGTTATTTGCAGAAATAATACAAAGTCTTTTTTTAGTTATAAAACGCAAACTACCCTTATTGAAAGTAAATTTTTCAGACTTTTTTTATATATAATCATTGATTCTATATAATTGTGTCTGAGGAGGTCAATGCTAGAGCGCTCTTTTGAAAACTAATTTCCCTCTCGAAGAACTTGGATTTTCTTCTTCAGAACTATTGATATTAAGTTTTCCGATTCAGAGTCGAGCGTATAAAATTTTAACCCCCAGCACTTCTTTCGCATTCAAGGCTCAATTACAGTTTTACGCTTCAACTTAGGCTCCCACTACTCCCTGCTCTCTACAACGTTTATTGCAAATAACGGAAAAAAGTCTCTGTTTGCCGTCGGGCAGAACTTTTGGATGTCAACCCGCCGCGAGTATATGGACTGTAACGCGACTTTGTGCTCGAGCGCGCAAAAAAAGCGGGTCAACAAAAGTTTGTTTCTTCTGTACTCAAAACCGAATGAAATTTTCTTTTATTATTTTCCTGGATAAATTTTCGGCGAGCTTTAGAGGGCACATTATGAATTAATAAATCTCCGTGAGTTTAGTGAGTTCTCGGAAAGAACTGGCGGTGAAAAATTTTCACGACGGTTTTTAGTCAATTTCCAGATTAAACACTTTACGCTCTACTTATTTTGTTAGAATTTGCAGAGCAGCATGCATTTCTATAAAAATTGTCTGTACAGAAATGTGTCACGATAAAATCGTACAAGATTAAAAAATCTCACTATTTCGCTTTCAGTTTTTACGCCATTGCATTAAACTCCCGAAATATGTTTGCACCCGCGGAGGGAAACGTTTTACGAAAAATTATACTTTATATTAATTTTTGTTAAAAGCTTAGCAAAAATTACTAAACGTATAGTAAATTTTATTATGAAGTTATAGAAATTTTTTGCTCTAATTCAAAGTCTACCCTCGAGTTACTGACGAGTATAGTAATTTTTCTTAAAAAAGCAAAAGCTTCACTCGCCGCAAGTATTCACGAAATTAGTAAAAATTTTCTCCCAGTATACTTAGACGAAAAAAAAAAAAAAAAAAAACTGGACGAAAGCCTCGCGTCGGCAGGGTGATCTCCCGCAAAAATAGAGGCGCTCGCAGGAGTCGGTTGGAAATTGCATCCTGCCTCGACCCCCGGTCGTAAAATAAGAAAGCTCCCCCGTCCGAAAAAGCGTAAGTGCGCTCCGCCGACATGGCCCTCGGCGTATCGCTCCTTCAAGCTGCCGTCGGTTTTAGCGCCTCGGCACACACGAGTAGTAAGCGCGAGAGACACAGAGAAAGAGAAAGAGAGAGTGAGAGAGAGGCGGAGGGACGGCGCGTCGGCGAGAGAGTCGATATGGGCCTCGGACATGCGCGAGGCTGGAGGCGGTGGCAGCGCGCGAACTCACTCGTCAGTCGGTCGCGCACAGCCCCCGCGTGTGAACCTTGCTCGAGCCCGAGATGCGTCCCCAGCAGCAGCAGCAGCAGCAGCAACATCAGCAGCAGCTTCAAAAGCTCGAGTTGCCGCAGCAGCACGAGAGCGACGAGGCCGAGGATTCCGGAGGCGCCGCGCGCAAGTGAGGCAGGCGAGGGAGCTGGAGGAGAGCGGCGCCAACCGACGCCGCTGAGAATAATGCCAGGACGGCCGCGAGACGATGCAGTCAGCAGCACCAGAACCAGCAGCAGCAGCAGCAGCTTCATCTTCGCCGACGACGAACGATGACGGACCCCTCGAGCTCCGCCCCCAACCGAACCTGCCTCGACGATTCGACCATCGCCTCGGTGAGTTTCTTAACCGCTTGAAAGCTCGATCGCTTTTGAGCTTTCCGGGAAACCTGGCAAACTCTCGCGCTCTTTACGGGAGAGCGCGAGGCTCTGCGCTCGGCTACACTGAGCGTTTCAAACGGTCTGAGCCGATCGCGCGCCGTGCTGGATATTGTTCCAAGTCGATTTCAACGCCTGATTGGGCGAGGGTTCATCATTGGCGAATAAAAGTTTCGTTAGTCTTTCGGGGGCTTTCGTCAGCAAATATACGGCTCGAAGCGGAACGCTTTTGCTAATATAGTTTAGAGTCGGATAAATACTCTCACCATCTCAGTGTATTATCGAATCGTAAATTGCAATGGTAATGTTTACAGTTATAATGCTTGTACGTGAAATGAAAACAATCGAGAGTCGCGAATTATAAGTCGCAGTCTTTGTTGGAGACTTAAAAGTAGGTAATAGCAGAATACATTCATGCATAAAATCACGAGTACTCACTACATGTTGTTTACAAAATACGGTTTGTACAACTTCTCCTATTTAAATCGGTAATAAGATTACTTAATTTGAATTTTCTTAACTGAACTATCTTTTATCTTTTAATGTTAATAAAAATTAATATTTATAATATTAGAAAAAATGCGTTAAATCTTATACATTCATTTAGTAAAAATACGTTTCTAATTTAATCCGTTGAAAAAGTTTTAGTAATTTGAATATAATTTACTTTATTTTTAGCAACCTCGTTATTTTTAGAAACCGTTTTATCAAATTACCTTCTATTTAGCGTTTTCATTCGCGCAGAAAAAAAATTAATCATTAGAGCCACTTGTGAGCTATATTAATTCTTAGAGTTTACTAGAACTTATTTTGGTACCAGAGATGCTATTTATAAATGGATCTTTGTGGCTTTGATAAAGACAACGGCATGTTACACTGAGAGAAAAAAAGTAGTAAAAATTACTATTCTGTATCGTAACTTGAGATATGAGAAGAATAGAAAATATTATTTTTTCGACTTTAAGATTTACTATTCAAACAGTAAAAATCGTTTTTTTCTTCTCATATCTCAAGTTACGATACATAATAGTAATTTTTACTCTTTTTTTTTCTCTCAGTGTAGTTTAAACTATTATTCATCTAGCTTAAAACTGCGTAAAGTTTGAAATAAATTGACACTCCGCTTGTATAATTGAAGAGTTACAACATTTTCGGTTTTTCGTTGATACATTTGTAAAATAGATTTAAATCGAAATTGAAATAATTAAAATGTACATTTATTGTAAGTGCAGGGTGTTGAATGCTAACCTGGCAGAATTTCAAAATTAATAAACAAATATTAAGTAATGGTTTTTGTTTACAATCAGTAAATAGGTACTTTAACTTATTTAAAGTAGAAACAAAATTAATAACAAGAATTAGATACATCGTTCACTAACAAAACATTTATTCTCCATGACAAATAGAGGAAAAAAATGTTTGGGAAACCTATATTTCTTTGACCGCCTTTCACACGCGGAAAGAGCGAAAATTGTGAAAGGAACGAGCCTGGAAAGCCGAAGGCTCGGGTTAATTACCGCTGATCAGTACACGCTCTCTTGTCCGATCCCCCTCCTCGACAGCACATCCACGAGATCAACAGCCAGGTGGCGCAGTTCCGGGACCTGCTGATCAGCATCGGCCAGCCCAGGGACTGTCCCGAGCTGCGCGAGCGGATCCGCAAGCTGCGCCGCAGCTGCGTCGAGGCCTGCAAGAGCACCTCGCAGATGGTCCTGCCCCAGATGCGCTCCGCCATGGAGTCCGGCATCCCGGCCGACAGTCCGAATCTCGTGCTGCTCTTCTTCCTCGCCCAGCTCTTCCTCCGAGAGCTCTACAAGAGCAAGAACCTCGTCCGCGCCGTCCCCATGGACATGACTGGATACTTTGGTAATTATGCCCTCGGCCCCGGCCAGCAAACTCAGCTCTCCCGATTCGTGACTTGCGCGAAACTCGATAATCTCCTCGCCGCTTTCGGGGGTAGTGCGCGCCTCCCCTTTTCGGGCAGAAACTTTTCTTACCTCGCCTTTTTCTCGGCCGCGACTGCTACGTGACTTTCATTAGGCGAGTCGGGGAAGAGTCTCGGTTTTTAATGCCGAACGCGGCTAAACTGCGGAGCTTCAAAATATTACCCGAGACGATTCCGGGATGCTTCTGTGAAAATGGATTTTCTCAGTGAAACTAGGAAGTTTGCCCGTGACGCGCGCAATCTGCCACTTATGAGAAGCCATCCATCACTCTATCGAGCCTTCAACGGTCGTAATAGATAGGCTGCATTTAGCGATAATTCCAAGAATATAATCCCGCTGACGCAGAATCAGATTTCTGTTCAGCGATATTTTCCATAAACATCGGGGAGAGAAAAAGGAGCCGCCGATAAGATGCCGAGCCGAGAGAAGTTACATATTTCTCCTCCTCGAGAGCCGCGATCGGGGCTTTGTAACGCTTAACTGATGGAGCTTTTAGAGCTTGCGCCGGAGCTATCGGGGCTCGGGAGAGCTTGAAATATAGCACTGTTTACGGGGATTTCCAAAGCGCTTTCCCGCCTTTTTATCTCCACGAGAAGAAGAGCTCTCGAGCCTAAGCTATATATACAATACGCTCGAAAGTTTCGATACCGCGGCGTATTTAATTAAACCGGATGGACGGGCGAAAGCTCGGTCGGGAGCTTTCAGCGTGCAAAACACGACAATCGCCGGCTTTTTTCGCGCCACTCAAAGCAGTCAGGCGTAACACGCAACTGTCGATCGATAATTAAGCCGCAGAGGAAAAGCGAGAAGGATTCGGCGCGCGCTTTTTTTCCTAGTCAGCCAAGTCCATCAATAATGCAGCCGCCTCTCTGTCTCTCTCACTCTCTCCTTCTCTCTCTGTCTATCTCTCTGCGGCTTGCGCTTGGCTTTCGTCGTGTTTACACGGCGGCCGGAATCGATATGTAACGAGATTGGCTGTCGAGAGGCGGCAATACGTTCTTTGTTTCCTCGTTGCAGAGAGCAAGTCCGGCCCGTCGAACATCAGCAACGTAATCACGCAGATCCTGCTGTGCAAGCAGATAACTCTTGACTTCAACGAGGAGGAGCTCTGCAGCATACAGAAGGACTCCGAGGAGATCAGCACGCTCATCGCCGAGCTCCAGGAGTTCATGCCGCAGTCCGAGGCTGACACAGGTACGCGAATCCTCGTTTTATCGCCGCTTCCGAGATAATGACTTTTACCTTAATGCTCTTGATTTTCACTTTCTGAACAAAAAAAAAGAGGGAGCTTTATTTTAGTTCAGTTTTATTGAGGCTATTAATGGGGAGCGTGTTGGAAAATCTCCTTACCGAGGAAGCCTTGATTTTGCAAAATTCAAGCTTTTCAAACATTTGATAAAAATATATTCAAAGTCTTACATCGTCAATCGCCGTGGGTTGTTTCACTGTAACACAATTTTCTCCGGAAACTGAATTATTACCATGACGGCTGTAATTTCTGATCAAACCTCTACCCTTGATTAAACATAAATATTAGATAAATATGTACTTGACTTATTAATAAACCCTAAGCTAACTGTCCCGCCATAAAATTAAGTTAATAATTAATTCCTTTTTATCAAAAACTATTGCTTTTACGATACAGGATTAAAAATTGCCGCATATGATTTTGTTTGATATCAAAAAGATTAATATCTTGACTTAATATATAGTTTCTTGTTAAACGTGCTAAAAAATAGACTAAACAAAATGTAACTAAAATGTAAACGAAATAAAGAAACCAAAATCTTTTACTGGCATATTCAACTAGCATTTGTATTGAACTAAATTAAAAGCAATATAAGAAAAACTCGACATTTGTTAGTTTAAATACTCGATTTAGACAGTTTAAGTTCATTTTCTTAAGAACTTTTTTAAGAAACTGATTAAAGTCCACTATATATTTATTTCACATGTTATATTGATAACAAATGTGCTCTAAGTGATAATTTCTGCCTGAATTTAATAAAATAATAGTATTTAATAAAATATTATGATAAATGCAACAAATTAGTAAAAATATGAGAAAAAACTTAAAACTTTTTTTCGATAAAATCTGTTAATTTCGAATGTTTCCATAGAGATTCGTTCTTGAGCGAATCTTGTGAATACATGCTAATTATAAAAGGCATCGATTACGACTGAATTAAATTTAACAAACAGTTTTTGGACATAAATATAATAAAATTTTAATGTTCTAAAGCATACAGAATTTTAAATAACTTTTTCTACTCATATTTCACTCTCATAAAAGATTCTTGTAAGTAAAAATTCATTAGCTTATAATAAATTCATTATTGACAGGATAAAAAAGTTTGCTTAATGTATTACACTAGGACGTAACAACACAAAGCCACTTGAATTTTTAATATATTTCAGCGTGATTTGACTTTACTTGATTTAAATAAAAATTTTAATTATTTATTTATTTAGTTTGAAATAAGTAATTTGCAT
>UCOL01005435.1:0-11675 GCA_900474335.1 Ormyrus nitidulus | reverse complement strand
CGCATATTCTGAGTTACACCAATCGATAGAGCGGGAAAAAATGCATCAAAATAGTGTATTTAGAAGTTGGCCAAAAATTTTCTTCCTAGTCTAAAAAATGGTCAAAAATTAAAAAAATTTTTTTTAGTCCTATTTTGTCTGGGAAAAATCTAAAAAAAATCATGGTTATTTACTACAAAAAGATACACCTGTATGAATTTTTTCAGATTTTTAGATTACGAATTGTTGCAGAAAGAAACAAAGGCGTAAAAAAATGTAGTAGCTTATTACTGGCGTATCAGTGCATACAAAGGGCTGAAACTTTAGCAGGAAGAGTGTTTAATAGTATTCTTTCAAACGGCCAATTCCAAATAAAATTCCAGGCTGGGGCAATTTTGACACTCTTACCCGGCTAGACCCTTTTTACGACAATTAACGTGCTAGTCGATGATGTATTCCTTTAGTGAATTAACCATCAGGCCAAAATTTCTATCCGAATTTATCTTCCAAAGGCTCATTATGGTTTTGGCAGACGGAATGCATAATAACTCAAGAGCTGCTACCACAATCAATAATGTAATTTTAAAATTCTATAACTCTTTCTTTATCAACCCTCCCGCATTCTTATATTATTGACTATATGAGATAAAACTATCGTAACCTGACACCCCCGAACTCGGCCATTAACTAATCTCTCACCTAGAAAAAGACGTGAACAAAATATCATATTTGCTCGCAAAATATATGACTTTCTCCTATCATCGAATCTGAAATTATGTAGGTTTACAAGTAAAATTCATACGAAAACAATCGGCACTAAATTTCCGCTCTTACACAGAGAAATGATTCAGCCGTTTATGCCGATGCGAAAGCGAACGTATTTTCGCAGGCTCGCGTCGTAAACGAGAGCGCAAAAAGCGATGTTCATCGCGCACTCTCGGCGCACACTTTTTGCCGAGTCCTCGAGAAACTGCGAATGGCTAAAGGCGCGAACGCCTAGCTCATGCATGATCGAGCAACTGGAGCCTTTCTAGCGATGCGTATCTCGAGCTGGGATGACGCCCGCATAACACCGGGAGAAAATACCGAGTTGATAAGCGTTTGTGTCTGTTTTTTTTTTTTTTTTTTTTTTTTTTGGCTGTGAAATTTATTGATTTAGCGCGGAGCAATGGTTCTTCGGATAATGAGCTCGAAGTCTACTTTTTTTTAATATTAATTTAGTTTATCTTTTAATACATGTTTTTAACTGCGGCTGTCTTTTAGAACGATTTCTAAATTAATGGAGAATACTATACACATAATACAAAATATAATATACAAGATTTGGTTTTTTTAAATTTCTGATTACACCGAACTTTATTGGTATTATGAATATATTCGTGCGCTTTATTAAAAGTTTAATGTTATAGTAACTAAAATTTACTTTTTATGAAAACAGATTTTCTGGAAAAATTGTACTATGATGCATTTCTAAAATTAGCTGACAAAAAAAAGGTAAAAGAATCGATATTTACGCAGTTCATCTGCATGCGAAGAACTACAAAACCATTATTACTGTCGATTTTTTGTTGCGCTTCATTGCTTCAGCTCGACATAAATTACGAAATTCAATATATAGCAATTAATTCGTTCACAGGAAAACAAAACGGGTGGTTTCATATTGCGCATTTTTTCACTTGGCAAGAGAAGCTTTTTTGCCTCGCGTTATCAATTACTATATTCATTGTAAGCGAAGAACTGTCGAAAATTGAAAATTAATTCAATCAGAAAGCCAGATCTTGTTTAATAATCAAACCCCAAACGCCAACAATCGATATGTTTCACTTCCCCGAAAATGGCTTTTCAATAGTTAAGCTTTAACTGGTAATTGACATTTGGCAATTTTCGAAACGGTTATATTTTTTTAAAAAAGCCAAATTCGTAAAAGTTGCCTTAAAATAATGCAATAAAAGTCCTGTCATTTGACACGTTTTTAATGCCAACACTCGATGCAAAATCAAAGTTTAAAGTTAAAAAATGAAGTATTGCATTAAGAAATTAAGGTTTTCGTCTAACGAGTATAAGTAAGTCAAAACTAAGTGAAAAGATTTACATTCATTTATGTTCTCAATTTACTGGCTATACAATAGGTATATAAGACCGTAATATGACTGCACGATTACTGATCTTGACATGTAAATTCTTGAAATGTAAAATCTTGAAAATTTTTAATCAGTAATCTTTCATGCCTGCTTAATCATGTAATTTTTCAACATTCATTGCTTTCGATGAATTAAAAGTATAATTTTTTAAAACATATTTCACGTATCGCAGATATTAGCACTCGGAGGAATCAAAGATAATTTATGGAGCAGAGATTAGATTTTTTTCCAAGCTCAGAAGATAGTACATCTTAATTAAATCAATTAATACACAGATATCTAAATATTTATAAAGAGTATAAATGTTATTTTTAAATTGGAGTAAACTTAATATTCACAGCTAAAATTATTCTAATAAAGCTTTATTTCTTCCTTTAATATGGATCCAAAATACAATCGCTAATATAAAGTACTAATTTTAAGTCACACTTCTGCATTTCACCATAAATCATTACTAGCTGACAACAATCCTCAGAAAAGTCAATAATGTTACGACACCCCTACTAAACACCCTCAGCTCGCGCCATCCCGCACTAATCCCCGTGAACAAAGATTTACTCTGCAAAAAAAGCCCTCCCCGCCTCGACAAAAAGCTTCGCAAGAATAATAAACTCATCCGAAGCAGGCGCCTACACCGAAATGAAAGCCCGGCCACCGGCCGGCGGAAGCAAAAGACAAACAAACGGCGGCAAAACAAAGCAAAACAAAACAAAAAATCAGGATCGGGGCAAGCTCGCAACAAAAAGCAAAGCAAAGCAAAGCGCCCGCGCGCACGGAATCGTTCCGTTTGGCTTCGGCCGCGAGCATTACCGCGACAATGGATCCCCCCTCGGAGAGTGCAAGCGGTTATCCTCGGGGGAATGGCGTGGCGTGGCACCCCCCCCCTCGCCGCGGAGAGTCGTAAAGCAACGAAAATTATTAAACGATGGCTTAGCACCACGCCGACCCGCCCGTCGCTGCGAGGCTCCGCGCCACAGTTATGGCACTTCGAGCTCGGAGCGATAAATCGCCGATGTGTTTGCCCGCGGCACTGCTTGTCGCTCCGCGCGCGGCTAATAATCAGCCGGGATTCGATTTGCTGACGCTAAGGATAATGAGGGAGCGCCCGCCGCAGAGGAGCGCGATTTTTTTCAACGTTTCGGCTTGAAGTCTTGATTTTGGTATGGGGTTTAAATATGTAGGAGTTTTTCACTGAATTGAAAGAATTTCGTTTGTTCCGCGAATAATATGTACAGATTTCGCCAAGAGTTAGAAGAGAATCAAAATAAAAAAATATAAAATTGGTAAAATTGGGCTTTAGATGGATTTATAAATCACTAATATAATTTGAGTATTATGCTTTTAAGACAGATCTTCCTATTTTAGAAATAATGATTCTGCTTGAAATATAACGCATAATAAACATTTTTATATTTTTTTTTTTTTTTTTTTTATAATATAACACATTTTATCTCTTAACTTTTTACACGAGTTAGCGCTTGCATAAAATAACGACCTGATTTTTTAAAATATTTACAGACGCGTGTGTAATTTTAACTGGTGACGTATTTAAATTAACGCTCTAGATACTTAACAGCAAATGAAATCACTAATTGTCATACGCTCCCAATTAAAATTGTTTAATTACGCAGAAAAATTCAGATTTTTTAATTAAAAAAAAAATGGTTGTTCACTCTTAATACTCTGAGCAAATACAATCGGCTACGTTGCGTTGATATTGGAACAATTTTATAGTAATTTAATAAATATTTTTTCTTTTTAATTTAAATCTTGTTGTTTTTCAGCTCGTCAGAATTTTAGCGCACAAATGATTAATGGTGAATGCAGAGCAATCATTTCACACTTTTCAGGTTTCGATTGGATTGGACTTTCCACTCTATGATCTCGTCATATTCTCCGTTGCTTTTTTTTGCGGTTCGTTAAATCGATTAGTTTCGTTGGTTTACGAATTGCTGTTTTTGATAAAAGCCGGATCCCGAAATAGATTTTTCAACTTCTGCCTCATGATTTGTGAAAAAATACTTTCAAATTTCTCTGAGAGTAATGGTATTTGTAATATTATTTTTACAGTAGCAATAAAGTTAATAAAAAAAGGCAAATATATTACCAGGGTTATGTTCTAAATACTAGGGTTTAGATCGAATTGCTTAAATAATACTTTAGGAATTACTTTAGAAAGGTACACGGTAGCCTGCCACGTATTTATTTACATCCTCCCTCTAATTATGATAATCAGTAGCCCATAAGCTTATACATTGTCAAATAAAAATTTCTTTTTATTCTTACTTCAAATAAATGTTTCTCTCTAATGGCAAATGGCTTTTCTTTTTGTTACAGGTGAGTGAACAGACTTGTTTTGTATCAAACGTGAAAATCTTTCAGATCCGTAAGTTCAACCTATTAAAACGCCTATTAAAAAAACACAAACTTCCATCGAACCTCGCAGTAATTGAAAAACAGCCGCCGACATCCAGTCCAACCGCCCTCTCGAAAAAAGGAGAAAAGCCTCCCCCCGTTAAAAGGAAGGGAATAGCACAGCCGATATTGTGACAAGTTAAGCAGAAGTTCGCCGGGCGCATCAGTCGATTGGCGATCGAGCTCCCCGCGCATTTCTATGCGTCGCGTCGAGACAAAGCCATGAGAGACTATGGACTAGAGAGAGAGAGAGAGAGAGAGAGAGAGAGAGAAGCGCACACGAGAGAGTCACGCGAGTTTGAATTTCGTTCGCATGCGGCTTTCTCACCTCCGCCCCCGCGTTCCATTAGTCGATTACACGGCTTTGCAATTCATGACTCCTCGGCGAAGGAAATGTTAATTAGTCCGCGGGCGTAAAGCCGCAGAAAAAAAAGGGAAACAGTCGCTCGATGAATATTAAAACGAGCCTCGATCATTATCCGCACTGCCGCCGCGCTTCGACGCCGGGGTAGAAAGATATTGATCCGATATCTTTTTCTTTTCGGCCGCGGGGAAAGTCCGCGGGAACAAAGTTTTTGGGAAATTGTATAAGTTTGTCATTCTTGCGGAGTCGGCTTGTCTGCTCCGAATTGCGAAACTGAACTATCTTCTTATTGTAAAATTTTTTCAAAGCAATCAATGATATAGAAGATAGACGATCCGCTGATTATTTGTCGGCGTTATTATTTTACAATTTTTTCCGACTTTTCATCAACTTCCTTTAACACCGAGAATTCAAACAAAAAGCCATCCGAGCAGCAAGATCTTCCATCGATCTTCATTAACATTCCATCATTCCGGCCGAAAGATTTCCATTCCCGCGGCCCCCATAAAAATGAATCATACCAAAAAGGGCCAATTCCTAAAAGTGAAACATCGAGCGGCCCGATAATATTACCCCCGTCTATCCATTTATCGTCGGAGTAAAATTTGCCCGCGCCTCTCGGCGATTGAAATTTCGCTCGGCGAGATTTAGCGCGCGATCGGGAAGCAGAGCGCGCGCGCGCCCTCGCTTTTTTAAGTCGGAAAAGTACGGCCGCGATATCCGTTACGGCCGACATATATACGCGTAGAGAACGGCGGCGCTAAGAGAATAATTTTTTGCGCGAGAGCTGAAATGGAATTATGGCAGCTCCGCGGAGATTTGGCAAATCCTCGGAAGGACGAGCGGCACGCGCGACCGGAAGAAGGTCCACTTTATGAGCATTGATCCGGCGGCCTGACACTTTATATCGACGAGGAGAGCGCGAGCCAGTCCCCGAGCCCTTATATATGTATATATGTACGAACTTTCATATCTCGCGCGAGCAGATTTATTTTACGAGCGACGACGAGTCTTTTCGGAGGCTCGAGCTTTTTTCTCTTCCGATTTTGAATGGGAAGCCGATACTTCGATTGATTGTGAATTAGAGCTAGAGAGTACTTAAAACACTGTAAAACTAAATAACTTTTAGTTTTATTCAATATAAATGAATTGTAACTTGAATTGATTTTATACCTAATGCTATTCCGTTGTTCGACATATACACTTTCTAGCTTTCAACGTTATACTAAAGAGTGAATTTTATCAGTTTATTTTATTATTTCATAATAATCCATTTAGTTTTTGCAGGTTGTTTAAAAGAGAATTGATACTAAGATAAATTGAAAAAAAAAATTGATAAATTGGAAAAAATCGAACGATACTCCAAAACGTCTTCCCCGCAAAAACTACAATTTTCTCAGCGACGAGAGCAAAGCAAAACGAACTCGGCGATCGGCAAAAAAAAAAAATAGAACGCTTTCCGAAGCAATTAAACGCCGCGGTTAAAACTAGGCCAAAGGGCTTAACCGTCGCCCGTAGCAAGGGAACTACATCTTACGCAAATCACTCGGCAGCGATTCCTGGAGGGAGAGAAAGAGAGAGAGAGAAGGGCTCAGCCGAAAGGAGGACGAATGAAAATCCCCCGGCGGAGCTAAGACGCCGGGGGAGTAAGCCGCCATTACTCTGGCTGAGCCGCGACGTACAGTGCGAGCCGGTTATACATTGCCGACTGCGTCATCCTCTATAACGCGCAGCAGCGGCTTTGATCGACTCGGCGTTAGTCATTTTTCTCCTTATTATTGCCGAGTTTTATTGCCGATTCATCAACTGTTCGTCGCGAGCTTTTTGGAGGGGGATTTTCGAGGGTGGAAGTTGCAAATTGAGGGAGGGGGTAATTGTTGAATCGAAGAGGGAGTTTGCAAGTTGGGAGCTTTTTGTATATTATTTTCCGAGAAAGCATTGCTTTGCAAACGCGGTATTTCGAAAAATCAATTCTCCATGCTCTATTCCTGTAAATGGACTGTATACGGCTTTAAAAGCGAATGAAATATTTATGACAGGATTTGCTTTATGCCTTGTAAAATTTGTACCGAAGGAAAACCTTATGCAATAATAAAGGTTAAAGTTATAGAATATTTACATTAGAATTATCAAGGTATGAAATAAAAATAAAACGTGTTTTAACAACAATAATTATTTTGAATTTTTTTATCTCTAAGAATTTCCAGCTGTTTTATTATCCAAGAAGAAACTCCATTAAATGATTTTAAATTCAATTTCATTAAACTTAAAGAGGCTATTATCAAAGTACGAATTTTTTTATTTTCTGAAATTAAAACGAACATTTATTTTTACTACATCGAGCGTGTAAGGAATTTGAATGTGCCATTGTGTAAGACTCGATTCACTTTAACGCGGGAATATTTTCTGAATTTTCAGTGTAAATTTTATTCAAAAAGAGAGAAAATCGCTTCAACTTTAAGTAGGTTATTCAGGCAGCTCAACCGCGTTTTCATTCGAAATCGAATGATTGATCACCAAGAATAAAAATTCCACTTTTATCCTCTTTATTGGCTAAAGATGGAAAATCCTTTCGATACTTGAATATTTATTAATTTAATTTAATGCTTTCAATTTATCTAAATTGACTGGTGCGCGTCAATATCTTCATGAAAATATTCTGTGATTGACTATATTATCAATTTTCCGACAATTGTACATCTTCAATTAGAATTTTGAAAAGTAAACTAATAAATTTCTTAACAGAATAAAGTTTCCGTAATGTCATTCAAAATAAAATTAGTTACTTTATAAAAAAAATTAAGATAATTGTAATATATGTTTAAAAAAGAGCATGAACTCTCTTTTTCCTACCAAAAGATTTCATTTATTACAACTTGATTTACAACAGAATTTCTCGCTTATAACGACCCCAGCTTTCCCGATAATCTTTCACGTTCCCGGCAAAAAAGTCGAGGCCTTTCAGCCGCGGCAACGCGTCAATCGCACTGCGTTCAGCCGCAATAGTCCACGCAGAATTTATGGCTTTCTTCGGCGTTTCCATCGCAAATAATTTAGTCTTCATCCCGGAAATATCGCTTCATTTATACATCCCATGATTTATCACCCCAAGCTCGCCTCCTCGATTTTCCACCGAAGATTTTTAAGGAACGGCCTCTGGCACCTCCTGAATTCACGATACAAAGAGAAACAGGCGGGAGGGATCTCCGGTGGAGAGCTTTTTGTTGCTTCTCCCTCTCGCCCTCTTCCGTTATCGTCGCTCTTTTTATATTCGCTTTTTGTCCGCTTTTTTTTTCTACTCCACTTTCTTACTTCCTCCATTTTAGCGAGCTCCTTCTTTTCGCTACCCGGCCGACTGCCTTTGCCGAGCAACTTTCAGACTTTATTCTCATTGTTGCCATTATCGTCAAGTTGGGGATAAGAGGTATGGAAATTAAATCTGCCAATTACTTTTTATGAATATTAACATTTTTTTTACACTGCAACTTTAGGAAAATTGAAGAGTGTTACTTTAAGGAATACAATCTGAGATGTTTTACTTTTAACGCTTCTTATTGGAATAACAATAAATCATTCAGTATTCACAAACATCAATGATAACATTCTTATTATTCAACTTTTATTTATTAATATAAAAAAAACCCTATCGTAAGGGTAGCTGCAAAGAAAGAAATATATTATATACTACTATAAACTAACGAATATATTCATACGTTTAATCTGATAATAGTGCATATTCAATGTAAAAAGTACAAACAGCAAACGGAAATGATTTTAATGAGATACAAACATTTACTAGTTTCGGTTTCCCATATTTTAGGCAGGTGCACTAATACGTTGAATACATATTTAAAAACCGTTAAACATTATTCTAATTTGAAAAGAATTCAATTGTTTTTTATAATTTAAAAAAAAAATATGTTTATCTGCGTTTATTCGTTACAATGGTATAATATCTTTTTCTTGAAGAATAAATTTAAGACGTCCCCGAAAGACGTTACTTACCTGTTTTTCAATTCAATTCTCGATTTCCTCTCCCATCAAAGAATCAATCCCCATCTAATCATTTTCCCAGCCGCTTCCTCTCGCACCCAAATCAAATCAGCCATGAAACCTCGAAGAAAACGAACGACCGCGTCAGCCGTACGATCCTCCAGAGCATTTTCGAACAAAATAAAGAGAAAAAGGATCGAGCCTTTAGCGAGCGGTTGACAAAGGACCGCCGGCACAGCCTTTGTCGCTTCGTCTAACCGTGCACGTAAGGCCGATAACTCGTTAGTCGTTGTTGGCAGGCCGGCTAATCCCGGCCGCGACGTCGGGGCCGATCAATCGACCCTCTCCGTCGGCGACTTAAACAATGCCCGCGACGCGATGACACGGCGATTGATTAACAATGCCCGGGCTCACAATGCCGCGCGACCTCCCTTATTATACGACCAGAGACAGACTCGTTACACCTGTTGACTTCGACCAGGCAGCCCGTGATTTATCGAAGACACAGGAGACCCGCCGTGTACTTGTCGATTGCTATTCGGATGGATCGGTAGTTGCTGCGTTCATCAGTTTGCTTTGAAGTTCGCGTTTCAGCGAAGCTTTTTAGCTTCGGTCTGTGATATTTATATGTTTTGTGCGTTTTGGTATGGCATCAAATGAAATCAGACACTTTCTACTTCGATGGGTGGAACGTATGCTTTTATTTTCTTATTTGTATTCATTTCCGTTAATATGCGTTGTTGCATTTAAATTCACTTTAAATTTGTATGCAGCCTTAGTATATTTAATTAAATTTAGTAGAAGCATATTTTATGAAGTCAACAAATACGCATAAAAATCTAATATTTTGGAAATTAGGTCAAACGGCATATTTTGTAAACGAATATTGGAGAATTTAGCATTAGTCAGTTTTGCAGCAAATATTTTAATTACACGAGAGATATTTCTGGAGTCTGGACTTGAAATTATAAAAAAATGTGTTTAAAAAATTTCTGAATTTATTAATGAAGATGCAGCTTTTTTTTTTAATTAATACAATCTGTTCCTGAATAAACTAAATGTGAGTTTATAAAAAGACTACTTCATTAAAATTCATAAAGATTTTTCACGTTTGAACTTTACGAGAATAGCGTTGATAACTGTACTTGACGCTAAATTACAAGTCACGCTTTACTTACCTTTGCAACCTACAATTTGCGTATTTGCTGTCAGAAAAGAACTAATTCTGTTTACTTTCAACTGATTCTAAACGAAGATGATTATAGTATTTTCAACAACAAATGGCACGTTCACAAACCAGTCGATCATTAATATCTGGCGGAAACATAAACATTTTGATTTGTATATATTACCTCAAACCCACAGCCCCGATGAATCTTTAACCTCCGACAAGCCCTGAAAGCCCAACAAAATCTCGGCCGCGCGTCCCTTCGGCAAGAAAAACGGGGCAAGAAGCGCGAGAGAGTTATAATCTCAAGATTCGATCCCTTTTTCCGCGCTTGTTTCTCTCATTCTTCACGAGCGGCTGAAGTATCGAGTCGACGCGTGATAGGACAAGATAAAGAAGGGAGGCGCGAGCGAGAGGATACTTCAAGGTGCTTTTAACCCCAGCGGGATCGTAAGACTGACACGCGATCTTCGACTCGCTCGAATCAAAGCTGTTATTTTTCTGCTCTCTCTCTCTCTCTCACTCTCTCTCCGCCCTTTTACATAAGCGGGACTGAGTTTTTTTTCTCTCTCCAAGCGGAAAGGTATTAAAAGCTCCTTTCCCTTCAGTCGAGGGTGCTTGGAAGCTTTCGAGATGTTTCTTTGCTTGTAATTAGACTTCATTTTGTTTGTTCTCTTTATTAATTTGATTTTTTTTATGGATCACTAATAGGATCAATGGAATATTTTGTAAAGAAGCCTACAATTTTATTGTAAGAATAGTTAAAAAGTAAGATAAAAATCACTTCTCAGAATAAGTTCTGGCCTAAAAAGGACACCTCATCTTAAATTTACACCAGCAATTTTGAAAATTGCCTTTAAAGCAATAGTAGTGTACGCAGATGGATCGATTCGGAGTTCACATTGAATTTCGAAGTAAGAATTGAATTCGACCCCTTTGGAGTTTCTTTGCATAAAGCAGCTCTAGTTGCTTCCTGAATTTTAAATTAACAAAAGTGGTCGACAAGTACTCGAATTGTAATTTGAAACCGAAAAGTTACATAGAACTTGCTTTCACGTTTAAACTTTCAAAAACGAGAACGCAATTTATTCAAAAATACTCAACTGTTTATTCGAAACTAATAGATTTAAATTTACCTTAAAAATTATTCAACGCTTTAAAAGAAACTAATTCTAAATATTTAGTTGCGTACAATTGAGTCAGTAAGTAAAAAGAAATAACATTCTTATATGTAATACAGACTTCTTCAAAGCATGAAAAGACAATAAAAAGATACGTTTAAATTTTTATCGTCCAATAATGTCATGTTAATAAAAATGCAATTTACATAGCAATTGCAGTCGTCACTGCCGCATTATCCCTCCAACGCACTTTCGTATTCCGTCGAAGAAATAAAAAAACATTTTCACCCATTGCGTCATAAAGCCACAACCATCACCCACAACAGCCACGTAACAATAAAGTTTCCCCCCCGAAAAATTACAAATTCCCGCAACGCTCCATCGCCCATCTGAGATTCTCTTGAACAAAAAAAAGGCCAACTCCTGTCAAAAGCAGGCTCCTAAATCATCTCTCTCGCTCTCCTCGAGGTGCTCCTATCCCCCCCCCCCCCCCC
>UCOL01005434.1:0-11685 GCA_900474335.1 Ormyrus nitidulus | reverse complement strand
TGCTGAACTGCTTCTAAGTAAAGGTGCTATTGTAGACGCTCAAACTAAATTTGGTTTAACAACACTTCATGTTGCTGTCTACAGAAAATATACAAAAGTTGTTAAAGCTCTTTTGAAATATAATGCAAATGTTAACTCTATCGTGGCAAGATGTTTCACGCCACTCTTGATGTCTGCTCAAGTGAGAGATGAAGAAATTGGCTTAATGCTTTTGAATAAAGGAGCTAATGTAAATTCTAATCTAGGAAAACCTGTACTGCACTTTGCAATTAGTTTTAGTGAAGGATCTCTAGGGTTTGTAAAAGCAATGCTAGAATTTGGTGCCAATGTTAATTCTAAAGAATCAGATGACACCACACCACTGCATTTGGCTGCTAAAAAAGGTTATTGGGAAATTACTGAGACTCTCTTGAAATTTGGTGCCAATGTTAATTCTAAAACATCAGATGACATCACACCACTGCATTTGGCTGCTAAAGAAGGTTATCGGGAAATTACTGAGACTCTCTTGAACTTTGGTGCTGATATTAATATTACGTGTAGAGATAATCTTACACCTCTTGATTATGCTGTGAATGGATTAAATTCATTAACTGCTAACGCTCTTAAACGCCACATAGTTAGAATGAAAACCGCAAATTTATATGTAAGTGAAAAAAATGTACGATCACTGACTACCTGTGATCAAATAAGTGATTTTCAGGATGAATGTGAGGAAGATATAGCAGGAATAGCACGCATGAAAAGTGAGAAAATTAATAATACTATCATTTCATTTTATGATATCTTGGTAAAAGATACAAGCTCAGTAGCAATATATATGAGGAATGAAAATATAGTGCAGGTTTTAGAATCAAACGACTATAAAACAAAATTTCCAATATATGCTAGTATGATACAAGATCATTTCAAAAAGGGTATGGAAAGAAAAAAATTAAATAAAATTTAAAATCTTTAATAGAAAATGTAAACAGTTTAATATTGTGTGAAAAATAAATTTAAAAAATGTAGATAATTAATACTTAATAGTTTATTAAATCTTTCAAAATTCTAAAACGAATAATTTCCAAAAAAAGAAAGTTTCTATGTATTTTCAAATGACATCTTAAAAAGAAACAAAGCTTTTTCTCGTTTAAGAATGTAATGTCTTTTTAGAAACGTGTTGCAGAATTTATTTTAATTTTTAATCAATTGAAAATAAACGGTCTAGGATCTTTTTAGAAAGTTAAGTAATAACAAATCTAAATGGAGTCGTGCAATGGTAAAAATTTGTTTGTATAGTATAATAGTGAATTCACGCACATGAGGTATTTATAGACGCTTGGTTTGACTTTGTTTTTGGTTGTATTTTGTTTTTTGCAGAAAATTATATAGTATTTACTTTGTAAGAAATAAATATCTTGGATTTTAAAAACTGATGTATTTTTCTTAAATTATAGTACAAATATATTATAATTTTACAAATATGTACAAAAAGTTAAAATGATCTTTTTTTTATATTTTCAATTTTTAGTAATATTAGACTAAACTGCTTTAAGCAATTTAAAACATTATTAGATATATTCTCTATAAAATCTAATGTACAGCTTTGCAACATATTTAAACAACTAGAAGAAAAATAAAATGATGGCAGTTTTTCCATTGACAAATGTGGATAAATTGATTTAACTGGTATGAATTTAAATGCTTGTGTTTGATTATTTAATATATGATTTGTAAATTCCTTGTAAAAGCCGAATGGGAGAGCATAATATATTCGGTAAGGAATTCTTTTATCATGCCAATTTCTTTCGCATTGTTTTAGAGTTATTGCAATTTCGCTACATATAAAATCCACATTTTTTGAACCTAATTCATGGATATAGAAATCTTTGGTAAGCTTGTACTTGTGTCCTGAGTCACTAGTGTACGTTTTTCTCGTATTCCTTAACTGAAGAAGAGAAGTAGGTAATGGATAAGTATATGAACTAAAATAATGAACATGTGTTAAATCTGGTTTTGCTTTCAATTCTTTAGCTAAATAATTTGCTAAAGGTAAAACACCTCCTTGGTGTATAAATCCATAAAAAATTGTTAAAGCTATATTGCAAAGATACCATATATATTTTAATGTATTTTTCGTTTTCTTGATTGATTTAGTAGGCACTGTTTTCTTGCTAGAAATATTTACTGCAACAGAGTCTGAGGGATGTTGTATCCAATGAGAGAATAAGAAAACTAGTGGAAGTATCACAGGTATAATAAATCTTGGTTCTTGATGAGGAAAAATGGATAGTAATACAATAGGAATTATAAATGAAGCAATCATAACACTTTCAATATTTTGCATACGTGGAAGTTCCAGCCATCTGCCTCTTAGACCACTGAAAATGATTTAAATATATAAATAAATATAATTATTTAAACTTGTGATGTGCACTAACTGTGTCATAAATAAAAAAAATTACCTATTCAGCATTTTTGTAAGTTGAATAATACCTACAATTCCAAGTACATTAAAAAGTAAGGGTACATTTATAAGTAAATGTAAAAAACGTGGATGAAGTCCATGATCTTTCAAATTTTCTGTCAGCGCATTATATTTCAAAAAATTAAGTGGTGTCACAACAAAATTGTTCATACTGATTTCTAGATTACCAACTTCTGCCATAGTTAAATAGCCATAATAAAGACTATCATAAAGAATTAAAGTAAGAACTATTGGAATTCCACACAAAACAAATGTGAAAATTCTTACATGGAAATCTAAAAATCCTACACTTTTTGAGCCAAGTCCTCTTTGTAGCCAAAAAAATATTGGTGGAAATGCAAAAGCTATGAATGTAGGTCTATTGAAAATGCCAAAGACAGTAATGTTTGCTAGCAGAAAACAATCATTTAGTGAATGTGGTGGTAATGACATACGTAGTTTATAAATTTTAGTTCGCTCTACTCCACTTTTAGCTTTGTAATACTTATCTGCAAGATAGTCACTTTGTAAAATTACCTAGAATGTTTTAAAGTTTGGATGATATTTTGTCTATTATTAGTTTATATGAATTTTATATTAGCACTAACCTTATTTGAAAATTCTATGCATTGTGACACATGGTAGAGTAATACAGATAATAATACCATTTCAATGGAATTAGAAAATGTTCGAGTACTGTACGTTAACATTACATAAGAACTTGCAAAAATTGTTAATCTATCTACATAAGATTCTTGGAATATGACACATATTTTGTATAAACAATAATCAGATGTATATGATAAAATTGTCATCAGTAGACGTGGAAATAATACAAGAAAGTAAGGGGTTTTGAGAGAAACATTTAGATAATATTCAATATAAGGATTCAAACCTTCAAGTAAAAGGTAAGGAAGCTTTACACATACTTGAGGAAATAAAGAATTTCTTACAGGAAATGTTACATTGAATTCCCATGGTTTGTAAACATCAATATCAAATGTATCACCTGCAATAAATAAATATTAATTATTATAAATTATTGTGCATAGAAAATATACTATTATTTGTTTAACCTGATGCTACTTCTATGTATTGAAAAAATTCATCAGGATGGATGTAACCAGTTTGTGTAATAAAAGTTAAAATAATTCTAAGTGTAGCAAATACCACATATAAAGTTCTTCTCGAGCAAAAGTGTAAAATTTTATTGCTTTCATTTTTGTAACAACAAAATGTAGTGCCTCTTTGCATTTTTTAAAATCCTCTTCCTTATACATCAAATAATATCAGTAAAGTTTCTTTATTTCTTGTGAACATACAAGCAATATTTACTTTAAGTGTTTCCATTGATGCTTCTCTTGACTAATTTCTGAAAAAATTTTGAAATCAAATTTTGAAAAAAAAATATGTTACTTTTATATTTATAATGCTTTATTAAAAAAAAAAATGAAAATAAGTGCAAGATTAGAGGTTACTCTATTGTTCAGTGTCTTTTTTTTCAATGACGATTCAAATTCAAAATAGATGATACTTACTAAAAGTTTTTTAGTCAATATTATATATTATAACGGCCAAGAGCTTTTAATAAAAACTCTACGTAGATAATTTAAAGCGTATCTAACTAAACTTTGAATATAAAAATACATAATAAAAATTAGTTTTCTTTGAAATTGAAGTGATGTTTTGATCAGAACTTATTTCTAGATTATTTCTACATATAGCATAATAAGACAAATGCCGCGATGTCAAATTGTCAACTATCAAATAATAATAGAGGCAGAGTTGAGTCGTTGAGTGTTTAGACTACTACTAGACGACTAGACGATCAGCGATACGGCCATAGTAGTTTCAGATTTTTTAGATACTTATAGTTGGTCATCATGAAAATATTTTCTTTGGTGTCAAATCACAACTTTGGAAATATTCTTTTTGCATTGAAAAGTTTTAATTAACCAGGAAATTTTAATATCACGTTTTATAAAAATTCGTTTATTCATTTGCACGAGTATAAAATTTGATTCTTACTCTTACTTTCCTACTATATGTTTTTGAGTGGTTTTACAGGCGATTGGAACGCCACCTAATGTTTAAAGATTTAGGATTAAAGAGATGTTTTTGTAATTTTTAATCAATTTATTATATTTGTATATTATTTATTATATATTATAATTATAAATTAATTAATTTAAATTAATAATTATAAATGACTAATAAAGTCGTTTCAAGTATAATAAACATTAAAAAATATTTCAGAAAATGTAAAATCTTGTTTATCAACTGCCAAAAGCTTGGATTTATTATGCTTATAGCGTACAGTCTTACAGGTTGTCAGATTGCGCTGAATCATTTTACTGGAATTCTAAGCGTGAAGTTGGCTATCGAATATAATAACCCCAAACACTGGCGCTTAATTCCAAATTCTGATATTTTTAACAGTTAAATTAACTAAATTATGGAAATATCGGAGTAACCGACCATAATGCAAGGTTTATTATTCCTAACTAAGACATTTAATTGCATAATTAGAAATCAAGGTAACTTAATGATTCAGATAAAATGAAATTTCAAGCTGGAAAGTGAAAAACGACGCGGGTGCATTTCAATAAATAACATTTTATTCCAAAATTTTCAAATTTTAAACTAGTTAAATTCATGAAGCTGCTATTCACTTAAAAGGAAATAATAAATAACATTAAAATCCTTATAACAATTGTTGTATAACTTTCAGAACTTTACAAATAACATGTCCAGCTATATGGACTTTTAAAGTTTATTGCATTTTGCCTCTTTTTATAAAATATCTTTGGAATGTCCAGAATATCAAAATACTTGAAGAAAATACACTATCACTTTTTCTTCTTAATCTGACTAGTCTTCTTTTCTGTTACATTCCAGTAGTAAATAAGTTGTAAAACAATTACAGCATTTGCAGCAGTGGAGCAAATGTACATTATAATCATTGTTGAGTCACCAGTTTCTTGAAAGGAGGTAAAGATTCTGGCTAAAGACCCAAAAAACAACATTAATACAGTTACAGCTGACAATTGACCTGTACTTCCATTTGAGTAATTTGTATAAGCTTGCATAAACTGAAAGAAATATTTATTTTAGAGTAACTTTTTGATGGATTTGTTAAAAGTAATAATTACCTTGCTAATCAGTACGACTGGAATATTAGAGGCTTGTGCTAACCACAAGATTTTTATAGATGCAATTTCTAGAACTACTGACGCTATTATAGCCAAGTAGGCAACTAGAAATGACACTGATTTTTGTACTCCACTAGAATAGTAAAAAACTAAAAAAGCAATAGTCACTGTCTGCACAGCTAAGAATACTGCATCACCCCAAGCACTGAAAATAAATAGGTAAATCAGAAATGAAAAATGAAAAATAGTAAAAGCTAATTGACGATTGCTGTACCTGAATGGAAATTTGCTAATATAACTGTAAGATCCCGTGGCTGTAATGGCGAAAAGGTCGAGCAATACACTGAAAAGATTGATTCCCTGACTACTTCTGCTATTAAGAATCTTGAGAATTTGTGGTACTTTGACTGGAAAAAGAATTTTAAAATAAATGAAAAAAGTGAAAAATTTAAATAAATAGAAACTTACCAAGTAATGAACCGATAATAATTCCCAAGCCCAGGGATTTGCTGAGTGTAGCTTTGAAGCACTCCCCTGAAAAGAAAGTATATCATTTCTCAATGAAAATAAGTCAATGAGATGGCGCGTGAATGAAAAATGACGGTAATTTCACGTGGCACGTAGTAAGTAGCTTTTTCGAATATAATCATGGACTCACCATCCAGAAAATTGAAGTGTTGGAAGTACTCTTCCAGGCACGCCTCGGTGACGAATAATTGCGATGCTTTCTTGACGTAGCCTTCCATGTTCATCGTCTTCCACAGCTGTGATCCCGGCAGTTCCTGCTGCCTTACTACTGTCTGCTATTTGAAAGCCGTTGCTTGCTTATAATCCAGTCGGCGCATACAGTCAAAGTTGTCCACGTCACTGATAAACACCCTCACTCGAGCACAATCTGCAGCGCGCCCTGCCGTCGAACCGCTTCTGACACCGCGCACTCCGGTTTAAAATGTCAAGTCAAGTCTCGATCGAGGACTAAAAATATTCCCCCTGGCATTCGCTTATTCTATTATTGCCTATTCTTTAAACTTTTAAACTTGTTTTAAGAGGCTTGCGTGCTAAACTTGTTTTTAAATGGCGAAATCATTAGAACAGAGAAGGTATAATTGGTACCATTATAAATAATAAGTAGGGATATATAGTTACGCAATCGTTATAAAATATCGTCTTACAAAACTTTTGCATAAAAGCGTTATCTAAAAATATAATGTATTAATAAAGTTAAGATATTGCTTAAATTATCATGATTGATGCCTCTCATAGTTGTTTTTTTGCTGAAATAAATGTACTTGACTATTGTGAAACAAAGAAAAATTGATTAATTTTTGAAAATCTTATTAGTTGGTATATTTGAGGGTTCTGTGAGGGCTAAAATACAATTAATAAAATGAAATTCAAGCTTGAGGCGGCCGTCACTGCCAAAAGTTTTCAAGAATAACCATAATAATAGAAAAGCTATTGAAAAAATTGTTAATTAAAGAATATTAATAATAATAATTTAATATTATTTATTACCTTAAACATAAGTAATAAAATAATGTTATCCACATAATTGAGAAGTTCAGATAATAACCGAGAACGGAAGAAATTTCGTTGGGGATTATTATTTGACGAAGACGACAGTCGGACAGTTTGATGAGCGGGTTTGATTAAAAAAGCGAAGGCGGGTTAATATAAATCGAGGAACGCGTTGAAGTTGCCCATTGGAAAAAATCAAATCATGTGACGTGCAAAAGACGTAAATATCCCCTGGCCCCCCCTACAGCTCAAGTTCTCGGCAGGTGTTCCAGGAGCCGCAGAATGATCTAAATTTTCAGTGGCCAACGTAAGTAGTATACAGGGGGGTGGGTAGGGGGTCGGCGGTCGGCGCGAGAGAGCGACAGGTAGCAGCGCGCGGGAAACTGGGTCGCGCGGAGGTTAAGTGGGCGGGCTCTCTCTGGTCGCGTGTGTAGGCCGGGCGGCTGGTACGACCCCGTGTCCCAGTGAAGGAGTCCCCCCACGACTCTGTTGCAGCCCAACGAGCGAGCCAGTCAGCTAGCAGTCTTACATGAGCAAGCGGGATGCCAGCAGCCGGCAGGGATCCATGGAGGCAACCGAGCAGAGCAACCAGGAGCAGCGGCCCGAGCGGCCCGAGCGGCCCCAGGAGAAGGAGTCGCCGCCGCCACCCGGCTCGCCCCAGCCCAGCCAGCACCAGGTCGACCACTTCCTGCGCATCAAGCAGCTCGTGAAGCGGGCCATCGCCGCCCACCACACGTTCATGATACACGGCCGCTCGCGAGTGGTGCGCGAGGCCCTGCTCAACCGAGGATGGTGCGAGAAGTTCCACAGGAGGAGCGGACACCTCAGTGAGTCGAGCCCGATTATAGAGCACCTTGCCGAGCCAGCTCCTCTCGAACTGGCGACTATCCAGTCGTTTCTAGCAGCTCCGGCAGCCAGATCACTAAACTAGACTCGCCCCGGCAAGTACTAAATGTCAAAATTGCTCTGCGCCTGACAGCCGGGGAGCCGCTCCTGGGGGTCGACTCGAACCAGTCGGCGCTCATGTCCTCGATCGGCAACCTGGCCGAGCGCCAGAACGAGCGGCTCCTCATCTCCAAGATGCTCGGCAACCACACGGTCGACTTCCTCTGGAACGCCGGCAGCGAGTGGACCGGCTGGCCCTCCCAGGACAACAAGACCACCATCTTCAACCGATTCACCCGGGCCAACTTCACCTCCAAGGTCGGCCTCTGCTCCAACGTCAGGCAGATGCACTGGTACTACGAGGCCGGGATCGCCAACACGCTCTTCCCCCGCTGCTACAACCTCAATCAGCCCGATCAGATGCACGCGTTCATCGAAGACTTTCGGTAAATTCGCTGGCCTTAGCGGATCGAAACTTGAATTGAAGCGCCTTCGGCAAATGTTCCAGAATGACGGCCTGCCTCTCGCTGCTCAAGTGGCTCGTGCACCGGGTGAACAGCGGCGGGGAGGAAGCCGTCCGGGCGTCCAGCGGCATCGTGCCCCTGAGGGCGCTCGACTTCGCGATCGGCCGCTGCAGCGACTTCATCAGCAGCAAGTCCCACGAGGACATCGACAACGACATGGAGAAGGTCTGGTCGCACCAGTGGGACCAGTTCATCACCTGGTACTACAAGCTCCTGCACGGGCACGCCCTCTTCATCGCGAACAGCGTGCCCATCAACAAGTACCTGCTCGCCTCGCGCCACCTCCTCAAGAAGGTCAAGAAGTATTGGCCCCAGCTCGAGATGGACGGGACGATGAACATCTGGATACTGAAGCCGGGCAACAAGAGCCGCGGCCGCGGCATCGTCCTCATGAACAAGCTCGACGACATCCTGTCCAAGCTGAATCCCTCGAACAAGAGCACCGACTCGCGCTTCGTCATCCAGAAGTACATCGAGCGGCCGCTCTTGATTTACGACACCAAATTCGACATCAGGCAGTGGTTCCTCGTCACGAACGCTCAGCCTCTCACGCTCTGGATGTACAGGCAAGCTCCCCCCTCCGTCATTATGCGCATTAAAACACTCGGTGCTTTCGTGCGACTCTATCCTCCCAAGGATAACAATCAATGGCTGGTATGGCCCACTTTCCCTCTTATCGCTCCTCCTCTTTCGCCTTTTCAGAGAGAGCTATCTGCGCTTCTGCTCGCAAAAGTTTAGCCTGACCGATTTTCACGAATCGATCCACCTCTCCAACAATGCCGTGCAGTGCAAGTACAAGAACAGCCCCGACCGGGACCCCTCCCTACCCGCCGAGAACATGTGGGACGTCGCGACCTTCAAGGAGTACCTCAAGTGCGCGCAAACGCCTCCACCTTAACTCGTTTGAAACTCCTTCGATTCTCCAATTCCGTCCTCGTTCCATTGCAGGAGCAGAGGGGACCCCGAGGCCTGGGACGAATTAATTTACCCGGGTATGAAGCAGGGCCTGGTCGGCTCGCTGCTCGCGAGCCAGGAGGCCATGGATCGACGGAAAAACAGCTTCGAGCTCTACGGCGCGGACTTTATGGTGGGCGAGGACTACTCGGTCTGGTTGATCGAGATCAACAGCCACCCGGACATGAGCAGCTCCACGAGCGTAACCACGCGGCTCTGTCGCAAGGCCATGGAGGACACGATCAAGGGTAGATCGAGCCAATGCTCCCGCAAAGAGATCGCCTCAGCTAATGACGATTTTCCGTTGTAGTGGTGGTCGACTACAGGGAGAACCCCAATGCCGACACGGGAGACTTTGAACTCGTCTACAAGCAGAAGCTGTCGTGCTGCCAGGCTTATCTGGGCACCGGGCTTTCCCTTCACGGCACGCGCATTCCCGTTCAAGAGAAGCGCGCGTCCTGCCTCAATAATGCTACGTCCACAGTTATGGTAATGTTTCGTTGTACATTCAATAATTAAACTGCTTTTCTGCATAACGCTGCGCAAACAAATCAAATCAAGAAAGTTATACAGTACTGCCTATAGTGTCCGTGGAATATCTGCATTACATTCTATAGAAAGACATCGTTTAACGTATTATCTAACGGGTTAATTATAGCAATCGTTACAGAGCAGCATCGGCAAACGAAAGTCAGGACCGGCAGGCAGTCTAGTGCCATCGATATCGCAGGAGCCGAACCGTGTGGGTCCAGTACTTATCGACCTAATAGAAGAGCTAGAGTTGCAGCTGGACCACGAATTCTACGAGTACCTAAAGCTGCGCAGCGCCAGCGGACTCTCCAGGCAAACGTTGCCCCTCGGACTGCCCATGCGCGACTTCAAGCGCGACGTCAACTGTGACACCGAGACCAACACCACCGCGGCCATCAACCTGCTGGTCTCTACCTCGCAGAGCACTCTCAAAGTAATTTTCGCTCTCATTCGACATATTTTTACAGACCAAATTTTTCATCTTTCATTTATTTATTACTTGCGCAGAATTCCAATGGAAAAATATCGAAAGGCGGCCTCAAAAATCCCACCTTCAGAAAAATCGTCAAACCGAAAACTTACGGCGCTGCGGCTAAAAACGCCGACAGAGCCGTTATCCCTCAAGTCACCAAAACGCTCATGTCCAAAATCATCGATCTGCAAAAAGAAACGCAAAAGACGAAGATGCTAAATGCACATAACAGAAGTAAATTGTACCGTACTTTAAAACCGCCCGAAAATTCGGTAGGTTACCCAATTATTAATGGAATCTATTAGCCATTTTTTAATTAAATATATTTATTTGATTTCAGGTTCCTAACAATTCGCCAGCAGACTCGGCTGAAAATCCTCCAGTAAGAGATGAAAAAAAAGATGAAAAGAAATCCCCAGAAACTACTCAAAATACAACAAAGACAATTCCTTCAATTCCCAGTGGCTTAATAGCAGCAAATAAAGAAAGAGATTTAAAGACATCGAGATCGGCATATGAAGGGACTAAAAACCGTTTAAAAAGACGAAATCGTGCAGTAACTAGTCAAGTTTTTGTGGACGTTAAAGACATGTACGCTGTTGGACTTTCCGTTAATAAAAATTAATTAAATTAACATTCGCTCTATCACTATACGAAAATTATTGCGAGATATCTAATATTTATTTGAATTGCAAATATTTATTGTTAAAAATTATAAATAAAATATTTATTTTTAATAAAATATATTTCTTAAAAGGCATTAAGCCTCGGATTTTAAAATAGTCTACATTATTATCTAAATGAGCGGTAATTTGTCAGAAAAATTGTTGTAAATAAAAGAATCTGGATTTTATCCTCATGTTTTATTTTATTCAAATGATAATTAATAAAAAGAGCTTATAAAATATTGCATATAAGTCTTTATTAATAATCAAGCAAGTCTACATTAAACCCCGCTGAAAACTACAGTTATATATAATATAATATGAAACAGTTTCTAATATATAAAGTAATAGTTTTATGACACCATCCAAGCGCGCTGCGCGCGCACTAAATATTTTCAATGTTAGACTAAGACAGTTTTAATAAAAAAATATTTCTCTCACACGTAACATTGAAATTATTTTAACTCATTGATACGTTAAAAATGAACTACAAAACACAGACTTGGGAAACAGTTTCGATTGGCAAATTGTAAGT
>UCOL01005433.1:0-11668 GCA_900474335.1 Ormyrus nitidulus | reverse complement strand
ATATTAATATAGTAATTTTTTAGGATAATGCAAGTTTGTCCCCGCATTACAAAAAGGTATAGTAATTTTTATTAGAACATTTTTCTCCGTGTATTTATTTCTATTTTCAAAAAGGTGGCTAAATTTGTTCAATCAAGAGAATCTTCAATGTTAGATTTTAAAAATTATTTATTTTGACGAAGAGCATTTGTGAACTTTGATTCATTACGAAATGTGCTTCGTTAGCAAAGTATTTCATCTCATTAAAACGATAAAACGCTGATCCGTTTTATTGTGATGAATGTTGATTAATTCGCTTCTGTCTCTCTGCCTAACGCATTTACACTTTTCACATTTAATCAAAACTATATATTTTCCAAAACCTTTGTTCCCTGATAATGCACTTTTTAATAATGCAACGCCAAAACTTTATCCCGTCAGCGTATCTTCGTTTGTCATAATGCAGTATTACAAAAGTATGTTACAAAGCCAAAATATTATTATTTCGTAACCCTACGCCATTATGCAAGTTTCAGTCTGTCGCGGTCGATATACTCGGCTTATTTTTGTCTCATTGTGAAGCAAAGCTCGAGGTAATTTATTTAATTTTTCATTCGGAGACAAATATTTCCTGCTTCCTGTAATCATCGCATGCGCCAGCGCAATTAGAAGCGCAATTATTTTATATTCGAAATTTTACTGCAAAAGAAGCTCGCGAAACAATTGCAGTATATATTAAAAATTGCGGACACTTTCACACTGGTTTACATACGATAAATATTAATAATCTCTGGTAGCTCGTCAAACTAACGCGTCCCTGGAAGTAAAATGACAGTTTTATTACTTGTAACTTAAAAAAACCATAAAGTTACTTCAAAGCTCGCTTTAAAATCAGCAAATTGCACAACCTCCGCGAAGATATTTACATTGTTGGTAAAGTATTACACCGATCATTACGTACCTACTTTATTAGCCGGTGCCATCGGCGTCGCCAATAAAAAGATCTCCATCCTCAGTGATAAAGATTTCACGGCAGAGGCTTCCTTAACGTCCAGCAATTGAACTGTTTATAGATACAGGACTGGAGTGATGTTGGCAAATAACACAACACATTGACGACGGCTATATCGATTCAAATAATTTGTTCGCGCATCTGTCAGAGCCGAGCCAGCGGCGAGCCTGTTTTCCTTCTCGCCAATCCCGTCCTCCGCGTTCGCTCGGGATGATTGAATAAGAATTTCTTAGTCGAGCTCGGACCAGCGGAATATCGGCACCAACAGTACGGCGACGATCGGCGACCGGCGAATCCCGGCGAGGACTACTTATTTTCTGAGCAGCGACCACCATAGCCAAAATGTGTAAGTACCGCTTGATGCTGGGGGGACAGCTAATTTTTCGATTTGATTTTGCCGCTTTTGAGCTTCGAGCACCGAACGTTGAGAAACGAATCGGATCGATGAGAAGATTGTGAGCGCCGGGTCTTTGACCGAAAATGAGAATTGAAAGGAGGATGATTGAGGTTTCGCAGAAATTTTCGCGACAAAGATGAATTAAGTGTTTCGCTGCACTTTTTGCAGTTATTCCTATTCTCACAATACCAGAATAGGTTAACTTTCTTTTTTGTAAGGTTAAATTGACGTGATTGGAAAAATAAGCAGTTTCGCATTCCATTGATTATTTTGGCATTGCTGTTCATTCTGTAACTTACTAAAAACACTTTATTTGAAAACTCTTTTTAAAAATTATAACTGATACAAATATGCATAAATGTAAAATTTTCATTTTTTGTAAATTTTTTCTTACACATTTAATTTTTATATCTACGAAGGGGAAAAACTTACACCTTATTAAAGTCTTATTTTAACGTTTCGTGGTTTTACTCTGTAAATGTAAATACCCTGTCGGAAAGACCAGGTAAAATGGTGCAAATAGACACATATGACCCGATACCGGTATCGGGTTATATGTGTGTTTGCACCAATTTTACCAGGTCTTTATAAGGTTTTATCGGACCTTTCAAGTAGGGTAATCATTGTTAATGTTAAATATTGGCAACGTAAAATAAGTGAATAGTAACATTCTCAATAAGTAAATATTAATATAAATTCACTCACGTAATAAGCGAACTACTTACTTGTAAAAATAGTAAATTATTCACTGAAAGAACAAGTAAAAATAAAATTTCAATAGTTTTTAGTTTTTTCACAAATATTTTGATTTACTTCAATTTATGTATAAAAACATAAAACATTTAACAGAAAAATGTTTGATCATGAAATTTAAACGAAATTACGAAAGATTGCTTTTCACTTATTCAAAGTAAGTGAAAGATGTATTCACTTATTTAGACTTAGGAGTCTCACTGGTTTGGGTCACGGATTTCGTTAAAACTTTGAGCCCAATTTTCTTATGGCAAATAAATAAATAAATTAAATATGAGTCTGTTCGCTTTTTTGATAGAATGTCTTGATTTTATGGAAGCTGAACTACATCATCAAATAACAAAATATGAATTTTTAGAAAAATATAACTTTAAGGAACCTCCTGCGTCGAAAATTTTGAGTATTAGATTCTAATATTTTGACTTTCTTCATATTTTAGTATGAAAAAACCATGCTCAAAGTTTTAATAAAATCCGTGGACTGAAACAAGTGAAACTTTCCTGGCTAGCCACTAATTAATGTTACTGCGCTTTTGTAGTTTAGAATTCGCATCAACAAGAATGCAAAGATTAATCATGAGTTTTCTTTTATCTTAATATTTAGTTAAAGGCGTGCGCTTCCTTTTCGCGATCATGTTGTGCATCGCCAACATGATCATCTATGGACTGAAGGTTAACATGGCTGTCACTATAGTCGGCATGGTGAATAAAACATCGTCAGAAGTGCAGCCATCCGGAGAAGATCAATGTCCTAATTTTTCGCCCGAAATCCATGCGGGTCCGGATCACGAAGAAGGAGAGTTTACTTGGACAACGGAGGAGCAGCAACTCGTTATCGCCATGTACTTTGCTGGGTACCTTGTTGGCATGTTCCCATGCGGATACTTCGCCGATCGGTAAATAAACTTTCTCTTAATAATAAAAAATTGCAAACGAGCGATTAAAAAAGTGATTGAATCGTGCAATGTATGAACTGTGACAAGCGATAGAGCAGAACGGTAGTTTAGGTCAGGGCCCAAAACTGAAGCTGACTGACCATGATTACATTCGTAACGTCATGCTCGATCGCCCCTTGATAGAGACTAATTGCTCTTATTGACCTTCCGTGATTCCTGTTGTATACAAATTCAGGCTACGCATTAGGTAGTGGTGTAATATTTCATTGACTAAACAAGATTTTAATCTAATTTTTTAAATTAAATTGTTTATTACCTCTGTTTGATATCCACTATGAATGGTAAATACTGAAGAAATGTTTCACTTCAAATATCTTAAAAACTATCTACTGAATTTTAATCAAATTTTACACACGTATTGCCTATATATCGTAAACTATATTTTTGTAAATTTCAAGTTAATACACAAGGCTAATATTGAGAAGTTGTATCTCGAAAATTAATGGATGAACATTTCTGTCTGAACGAATTCATTCAACGGGTAGAAAAATATTAGCTCTACAAAAAATACAAAACGATTGAACGCACTTCTCTCTAGTTACCTAATGAGCATCATATTTTGCAATTTTAAGCTTCAACACAAAAAGGGTCCTGTTGGCGTGCGTCCTTCTCAATGCAGTCTTAACCTTGCTGGTTCCCATGTGCGCACCATATTTATTGGTGCTGTACGCCCTACGCTTCTTGACTGGTCTAATAAGTGCAGCGAATCTTCCGATCGTGAACGTGTTGGTCGGCAAGTGGGTTGTCTTCGAAGAAAAGAGCATGTGGGTGGGCATAATCTATGCAGGAACGTCCCTGGGCACCGTCATCTCCATCGCCACCTCTGGTCAAATCATGCACGCCTTCGGTTGGAGGGCAGTCTATTACGTCCACGGAATTCTGCCTTTCATCTGGTGCATCGTATTCGCCATCTTCTTCGCAGATAATCCGGAGACGCAGACTCTTATATCGGAAGAAGAGAGAAGCTTATTGGTGACCTCGTACGGACATAGGAGTCCTGATTCCAGAAAAGGAAACATTCCCTGGAAGGCCATCTTCTCGTCTGTGCCGTTTATAGCGCTGATCTTTACAAATATGTTTGGTAACTTTGCTTGGTACTTCTTGCTTACGCAGATGCCAACTTTTATGAATCGGGTGCTTAAGTACGACATTAAGTCGGTATGTATGATTATTCAACATAGTTCTAAAATACTTTCACAAACCTGTGCACATAAGCATCTTTATTTTTTTTTTTTAGAATACCACAATAACATGCCTTCCATACTTGTTGAATGCGATTTGGAATCCTATTTGTGGCAAGGCTTTAGATTATGGCCGAAGAAGCGGATGGTGGACTCAAACTGGTGCAAGAAAAATTGCTGTAACATTAAGTGAGTTAAATTTTCTTATTTTTCAATCGCACACTTAAAAAAAGTCTATAATAATAATCTTTTTTAATATCTAGGCAGTTTACCGGCTATAGGGTTAATGATCGGGATTGCTCACATTGGATGCAATCGAGAGGTCACTGTAGTACTCTTGTGCTTGAGTATTGTTATGTCTGGAATGATCTTCATTGGACATTTAACAAATCAAAACGATCTGGCCCCTAATTACGCTGGAATTTTGATGGGTGTCACAAATACACCTGGAACAATATCTGCATTCTTTTTACCTTGGTTCACCGGCTACATGACTCGGACAGGTGTAAGTAATACGTATTTAAAAAATCTTTTTCTGTGTTTAATATTGATTTTTAAACAATTTTTTTTACTTAATAAGAGAGCTTTAAAATTCAACTTTAAAGCATGTAAATATACAAAAAAATGTTTATTATCTTAAAAATTTTATAATATAGTATAATATGCATCTAACAATTTATTCTTTAGCATACATTCGCAAACTGGCAAGTTGTTTTCTACGTAACCATCATTGCACAATTTTTCGCCTTTTTGATTTTCACACTTTTCGGTTCGGGCGAAATTCAACCTTGGAACGAAGGAGCAGGAGGACCATAATCGATGTAAATTTATGTACATTATCAAAATTCAGAAATCGCAAGTTTACAATAAATTTTTATTACAAAATACGTTTATAATTTTTTATTATAAGTAATAAGTATTACGTTACAATGTGATAGTGATAGTGATTTCGAAAATAGAGACATTAGTAAATGTAAATATTAAATAATTACTTAAACAACAAATTTATAATTTTCTGTAAATAAGATTAACATATCAATTTTATTTGTAAGTTATTTTGTACGATTAATATTATTATAAATGTTAATTTAATAAATTTAATTTAATAATTTTATGATTCTGAAACAAAATGTCAAAATGTCCGATGAAAACCGCTCCAACCTCCCCCTTCTAACAAAATTTGAAATAAACAAAATTACATGAAACTTCAAAAGCTCCAATTTATCTGAAAATCATCCCGTTACACCAAACTCCACAAACATACCTTCCCGTACTTCACTTACAAACTCCAAATATTATCATTGATAACACTCCCAAGCCGCCTCGAAGGAAAAAGCCTCTCTTAAAAAAAAAAAAAAAAAAACCACCGCTTGCTTAGCATTATACCGTCCACATTAAAAACAGGCCAACTCCGCGAGCGCGCGCCTCGTCTCGGTATTAATTACATGCATGTGCGCCTTAAAATTCCCGATGCGCGGGCGGGCGCGTTCACTAATTCATGAGTTGAATAACTTACCGATGAGTCCCATGAATAATGCCTCCGCGGTTCTACTTTAAACCAGCCCGGCGACTGGGGGGGGGGGGGGGAGGGAGGGAGAGCTTGAGATGATCAATCGAAGCGCGTCCGCGAGCCTCTTTCGCGCAGTTTTGTATCGCCCGGGAAATTGAGCCGCGCCGTCTCGTTTGTCAGGCGGGAGGAGTGCATTTTGCGCCGGGCTCTCGACGCTTTCGATGCACGGCGAGCGCGGCTGCTAGTTAGCAGGTGCGAGGAAAAGATGGATGGCGCTGCCTCGATGGGTGTTTATTGGGAGCCGACGGTTACTTTCGAGCCCGGATTCTCTGCGTTTTCATCGAAATATAAACAAGGCCGTTTTGATAGATATCGTGTTGGAGAAACGAGTTGAGCGATCAGGGTTCAGTTTGAATCGCGATGAAAAGTAGGCAATAGAATGGAAAATTATTTATTTATATATGTTCTAGCAAATTTACTTACTGGTAGCTTACATTAGTTTAGTAATCTAATTTTAAAACTTTGATTTCATTTTAATAAGAATTAATATTAAAAAAAAAAATTAATAATCTCGAATCTTCCCAATAAAAATATCAATCCTTAGATTTTCGTCGGCTTTCTCTTCTTGCAAAAAGTAAACCTCGCAAATCTGTCAAATCCCTCTTGATTTCTCAGCCTTCCACGTCATCCAGCCAAAAATAGCCGATCCTAAGATATTCCTCAATGCAAGACACCCCTTTTTCCCCCGCCGCCACGTCGACCCATTCAGCGAAGCGAGAGCGCGACAATTTTAGACCTTCAGCGAAAACGACATCCTCCCCGCAGATCCTCGTACAATCGAAACTCTCGGAGTCGCAGTCGGCGAATACCTCGGCGTGGCACCCCTGCCGGCGACTATTCGCTTTGCGCGTCGAATTCCGAGAATCCGGACGTGCGATCGACTCTCTCTCTCTCCCCTCGGCTGCGCAACACTTTCGCCGGTCGCCGCGGCAGGAAACTATATCGGAACTCCACAATTAGAGCGGACCACCGGCGGCGCGCGCATCGCTGACCGGCCAATTAGCAGCCACCTGGGAATCTCTCTCTGTCTCTCTCTCTCCTCTTCTGCTCAATTAGAGTGACGCGCGTGAAGCGAAAGGCGTCGCGGACTAGGCCTGAAATATCGGCGACTATTTTTGCGCTTCCTCGTCGTGTGGCACTTCCGAGGAACCGATGGGGAATATCGGCCCCTCCATTTGCCGGACGCCGCGCGCTGCAAATAGAATGCCGTGCGTTCGGCGCGGCCATCGCGCTTGTCATGCGGACCGCGCGCTTAACAATGCGGAGTGCGATTATTTGGGAGGAGAGGACGGATTAATGGGGAGTTTAGGCTGGAGAGGCTTTTTGGAACGGTCGTTTCGGCGCTGGCGTGTAAAACGCTTCGTTTCAGATGGCGAATTGTGCGCGTGGGCTTTTTGCGCTTCTTGGCTCTTTCGGGAGCTGGGTAAATTAGTTCTATCCATAGTTACGCGTCCGGTCATTCATTGTGACTTTATTTTAGCTTTAATTCACGAGATTTTGTAGAATGAAGATGGAAATTGGAAGGATTGGACGATTATTGGATAAAATTAAACAGACTAATAATAATTCAGTCTTGTTACGCCGAGCCTCTATCAATGGAGCCTGGTGAAACAAGACCAAACGCGGGACAAAGCATTAGTGTCACTGAAAAACGAATCGCCGCCATCTAGCCGGCCTCTAAATTTCGCGCACAACAGTCCCCGTCGAGCAAATAAAAAGCGGAAGTAGCTCAGACGGGAATTTAATTATTCCCCCGTAACTGCCTCGAGTAAGCGTTACCAAGAAACCCGCTTAAACTAGAAAGGAAATTAATCAATCCCATCGCTCGTTAGTCGCACGCGTCGTGCGCGACCCTCTACCCCCGGGGGCGACCGCCTCGCGGAGACGGAAAGAAGGGTTACTAAAACGTCGGGAATTGTTAATCTACCTCGCGGCGGGCGTCGAGAGGGGCGGCGGAATCAGGCGAGAGAGTCAAGTCGGCCGCGACGGCTCGGGCCTTTGGCCGCTTTCAGCGCCGCCGAGGAGGAGGTGTGCATGGTATTTGCGGCGCAGATAACGACGCCGGCGCCTTTTGAAAAACTGAGAAGAGGGAGATAAGGGCGGAGGTGAGAGGAATCTAGGGGAAGCGCGGCAGCGTTTAAGAGAGTTTACGCGTTCCCTGTCAAATTTCGAGGCTTAGCTTTTGTTTCCCCGGCTGAAATGATGGTTTTCGATTTTAGGGGAATTCGAAACAATAAAAACTGGGGTTTCACAAGGAACTATATTAGGACCTTTGCTTTCTATTCTATACGTTAATCATCTACTAAATAATATGTCAGAAAATATACTATCTTATGCTGACGATACAGCAGTTATTGCCACTAGCAAAACATGGAAAGAGATAGAAATTATAATGAATAAATATCTTGAAGAAGTGTCAACTTGGTTAGCCTTAAATAAATTAACATTAAATGTAAGCAAAACAGTATTTATAACTTTCGGAAACTACCGTGATAGCGTTCCTAAAAATTTAGAGATAAAAATAAATAACGAAAAACTAAATAGGGTAGAAAAATGTAAATATTTAGGAATTATATTCGACTACAATTTAAAATGGAATGAACATATTCATTACACTATAAAACGGACAAGATACTTAATATTCGTCTTTTACAAATTAACTAAATTTATATGAACAGAAACATTAAAAATGATCTATTATGCTTTCTTTCATAGTGTAATAAAATATGGTATTATAGCGTGGGGAGGAGCCTACAAAAACAACCTATCACTAGTGCAAAATATTCAAAACCGATTACTGAAAATTGTGTACAAAAATACTTTTGCTCAGAAAAAACCTATGATCTTAACACAAATGTATGTGTTAGAAAGCGTCAAATATAAATACCATGAACTGAAAGATACATATGCAAAATCAACTAGTGTAACAAGAAATAAAATAATAATGTTACCTAGAACGTACAAAACTGTCAGTGACAAAAACAGCAATATAAAGGCAATAACAATTTATAATCAACTGCCAAAAGAATTAAAAATGTTAGATATTAATAAAAAATCTTCACTAAACAAACTAAAGGAGTGGATATGTGATAATATATATATGTAATAGATAAATAGATAAAAAATGAAGAAGACTTGATCCTGCTATTATGTAACAGAAACATTTAAAGTCATTGGTAAACAGAGGCAATTGTTAGAATTTAAAAGAATTTATATATTGTTAAAAAAAAATTATTATATATAGTTATTAAGTTTAGTTTTGTAAGTTTTTTTTTCTGTATTCCAGACCAGCGCACAGGAGATTTGTTCTCTTCGACTGTGATTACTGTTTTTGTAATGTAATATTACTCTGCTCAATAAATAAATAAAATAAATATTCCATTGATTCAATGAAATTTTTTTTTTCTTGAATTCCGGAGGAGGAGAGGCCCGAGCCAGTGTCATTTTACGTTTTCACGCGTAATATGGTCTGTGCTCGCTTCCGTTCGCGCCGCTAAATTATTTTCTGTGTACGGAAGCGAGCATCGCCGCCAGACGCGCCCCCCCTCCCCTCTGCTGACTCGGCACTGGCACGAGCACCACAATTATTTTTAGATTGCGCTGAAACTCCGCACATAATGTTGTATTTAAACAAGGACTTGATTCACGAGATTTGATATTTCTGTTTTTAATTGTTACCGAGATATTAGCATTTCAAAAAAACCCACTTTTGCAGCTTTGACGGCTTATTGCAAATTAACTATTGAACTTAGCGACATCTAATTCGTCCCATTTTGTAGATAATTCATTTATCTACAACTCGGCCATTGACGACTTTTGTCCATCTCCCATCAGAGAGAAGCTGTAAAAATAAAAAATAAAAAGTGACCTATTTTTGCAATTTAACAAAACTTGCTACCAGAGTTGAGACATCGGCTTGTTGGTTTCATATTGGGCGCACTCTAAGGAAGTGATTCCTAAAAAAAAATTGCCTATATGTCGAAACGCGCCAAAAAAAACTATTTCGACAGGACTATATAATCGTAGTCATTCCTCAATAAATTTGTAGTAAGCCCATTCTCAATCTCATATGAAGACATGTGCGGTTAAAGATTGTTTATTTTAATCTCAATTTTTATGAAATACCGATCATACGCTATTCAGAAGCTTTAACGCTTCTCAAATAAATCTAAATATATGATTTACCTATCTACACATTTTTTTAAAAATCGGAAGGAATTTCAAAAAATACGTTATTTCAATAAATATGTTATTCGCGAAATCGTTTTAATAAACGTTAATTTTCATTATCCCTTTCCCTCTTGTCTAAAATCTTCTAAAAATAAATTTATCATTAGAATACTTGGCAGCCGATGTATAAATTATAGATTTTCCCTTGACACTTGAATGAATTGACGTAGGCCAACCATCTACTTCACATGAAGAAATGTGTGGTTGAAGATTGTTGCTTTTAATCTACATTTTTTTGAAGTATCGATCATACGCTATTCAAAAGCTTTTATCGTTCTCCAGCAAATCCAATTATATGAGTTACCCACCTACTCCTTTACAATAATTGGAAGGAATTTCAATAAACATGTTATGTTGTTTTTCCCTTTCCCCCTTGCCTAAATTTAAAACAAATAAATTTATTATTAGAATACTTGGTAGCCGATGTATAAATTCCAGATTTTCCCTTGATACTTGAATGAATAGACGTAGGCCAACTATCTCCCTCATATGAAGACATGTGCGTTTGCAGATTGTTGCTTTTAATCTTCATTTTTTCTAATTATCGATTATACGCTCTTCAAAAGAATACTTGACAGCCGATGTATAAATTCTATATGTTCCCTTGATACTTGAATTAATTGACGCAGTAGGTTTGATCATACGCTATTCGAACGCTTTTATGCTTCTTCAGGAAGACAAAATATATGATTTACCCACCTACTCCTTTACAATAATTGAAAGGAATTTCTATAAACATGTTATGTTGTTTTTCCTTTTCCCCCTTGCCTAAATTTTTAAAAAATAAACTTATTATTAGAATACTTGGCAGCCGATGTATAAATTCTAGATTTTCCCTTGATACTTGAATGAATGGACGTAGGCCAACTATCTGCCTCATATGAAGCCATGTGTGATTGTGGCTTTGAATCTACTTTTTCTCGAAGTATCGATCAGACGCTATTCAAAAGCTTTTATGCTTCTTCAGGAAGTCAAAATATATGATTTACCCACCTACTCCTTTACAATAATTGAAAAGAATTTCAATAAACATGTTATGTTCTTTTTCCCTTTCCCCATTGCCTAAATTTTTTAAAATAAGGTTATTATTAGAATTCTTGGCAGCCGATGTATAAATTCTAGATTTTCCCTTGATACTTGAATAAATGGACGTACGCCAACTATCTCCCTCATATGAAGCCATGTGTTATTGTGGCTTTTAATCTACATTTTTCCGAAGTACCGATCATACGCTCTTCAAAAGAATACTTGGCAGCCAATGTATAAATTCTAGATGTTCCCTTGATACTTGAATAAATTGACGCAGTAGGATTGATCATACGCTATTCAAATTCTATTCAAAAGAATACTTGGTAGCCAATGTATAAATTCTAGGTTTTCCCTTGATACTTGAATGAATTGACGTAGGCCTACCATCTGCATATATGAAGACATGTGCCTTTGAAGATTGTTACTTTTAATCTACTTTTGTTCGAATTACCGATCATACGCTCTTCAAAAGAATACTGGACAGCCGACGTATAAATTCTAGATTTTCCCTCGATACTTGAATGAATTGACGTAGGCCAACCATCTGCCTGATATTAAGACA
>UCOL01005432.1:0-11685 GCA_900474335.1 Ormyrus nitidulus | reverse complement strand
CAAAACTTGATTTTGCGCCCGCTTGAATAAAAACGCACACGCTAAATCAAGCCTTGCACCCGTCGTATCAAAAAATAAAACATAAGACGCGAAGACCCGGACAGAATTCAATGACTACTCCAGCAAAGGAGGACCTCGGAAGAAAGAAGTATTATTAGGGGGGGAGGTACGAGCCCGGCGAATATAAAGCTTACGACGCGCGTAAAAATAAGGAAAAAGGGACCTGCTCCCCCTCCGAGCAAATAATTTCAATCTTGGTAAATAAAACTCGGCGCTCTTTCCCGCTTACAAAGCCCCGCGCGTGCATCCGCATGCAGTGGATTTGGAAGCCCGCGGGAAAACCCCTTTTCGGGCTGAAAATCGACTTGTTGAATGCAAAGAGAGACGGGAGAGGCGTAAGGAGGCACGAGCCGCGGAGAAAGAGGAATTGAGATGCAGCGCGCTCGAGGAATGACAATATCCAGTTGGGCAACAAATTTCCTTCCTCGGCGCGCAGGACGCTGGCTTTGTGCGTGAGGATTAATAAAATAAAATGTAGTTAAGTGTTAAAAAGAGTCATGAAATGCAATAAAGTGTAATTTTTTGTTAAATATCGGACAGTTTTTAGATTTTCCTAGTTTCTTTTGCGTTTTCTTATGTTTATCTAATTTGAATTATATTTTATATTTTATGTAATTTTTCTGAAATAAAATTTTAACAGAAAAGCAGATTAAAGTAATAGAATACGAACTTTACTAGATTTTTAAAGCTAACATCGAGAAAGAAAAAGAATTAACGTATCTACAACGTTTGGGTACATTCATATATATACATATATAAAATATAGCATAACCGGCCGGTACAGCTCCACTACTCCACTGGTTTCCATCTTCGTTGCACTAGATTGTTGTAGATGTATTGGTAAACAGTGGTTTACACTTTTACTTTTTAAAATTTTTGGAACATAAGTGAGTAAATAAAATTAATTTTTGCATTTATGTAAAGCTTTTTCAAAAGTTACGAAAATTTAATATCTATACTGTTAGTATTAACTGATAAGCCGACATTTATTGCAAGGTTAAGTGCAATATAATAGAATCTACTTTGCGTCGATTTTCTTTTTTTTTATTTATCTTTATTAGTACGATTACCTGTATATTAACATTTTTTTGCTATATAATATTCACTCATATTTTTAATTTTTGAGAATGTAACAATATATTGTACTGAATATTAATTTATTATAATTTTTAGATTGATAGATAATAATTTTATTGACAGTTACTAAAAACCATGTATAGTACATTTTGTGGCAATATATTATCAATTTCCAGAATTATAAGTTTTCCTAATGCTGCCAGATATGTCCATCATAGGTATGTATATATTATAATAGATAAACTCAATATTTTAGTATTTAAATATTAATATATGAAAAGATATTTCATTAAATTATAATTTTTTAATCAACTCAGATTCACATTCTACTTTTTAAATATTTTGTAAAATTAGGTAGAAGTATAAACTTATTTATATTTTATTATTCCAGATGTAAAATATTGGTCGTTGGTGGTGGTACTGGTGGTTGTTCAATGGCTGCAAAATTGTCCAAAAAATTTGACAAAGCCCCAAACCATGTTATTATTATTGAACCCAGTGAAGTAAGAATAAAAGTATAGATAATGTGTTAAACATATAAAATAAATGTCATATTTAAAGCTTGATTATTTTTATTTAGACTCATTATTATCAACCATTGTTTACGTTAATAGGAGGAGGTATTAAAAAACTTGATTCTTCAAAAAAGCCAATGAAGGAAGTTTTACCTGAAAAAGCTCAATGGATCAAAGATAAAGTTGTGTCTTTCGATCCAAATGAAAATAAAGTTAAGACTGGAAATGGAGATACTGTGCAATATGAACTTATGATAGTATCCATGGGTTTGCAATTATACTGGGATAAGGTCACTGTTTTATAAATTTCTATTTTGTTATTATTAATAATTAATTTTTAAACCATTTTTGTCATTAAACAGATACCAGGTTTAGTGGAAGGTTTAAAAAATGCTGATTGTCAAGTCTGTTCTATTTATAGTCCTGATACAGTATCAAAAGTTTTTGATAAAATAAAAAATACCAAGGAGGGTACTGCTTTATTTACATTTCCAAACACACCTGTAAAGTGTCCTGGGGCTCCTCAAAAAATTGCTTATTTGGCTGAAGATTATTGGAGAAGAGTAAATCATATTTATATTTCACTTCTAGTATTAAATCAACCTCAGTTATTTATGTACTTTTTTGATTACTAGAAAAAAAGGAGAGATAATATCGATGTAACTTATATTACAAGCTTACCAGTTATTTTTGGTGTTAAAAAATATGCTGATGCCCTTTGGGAAGTATGTGACAGAAGAAACATTAATGTTAAAGTGCAAACAAATCTGGTTGGGATTAATCCTGACAACAAAGAAGCTACATTTCAAGATTTAGCTAAACCAGATAATAAGTTTACTTTGCAAGTAAGATATTTTTACTTTTCACATTTTTTGTATTGCTTATTTTAGAAAAATTTATTATCTTTTATTTTCAGTACTCTTTACTACACGTTACCCCTCCAATGGGGCCTCCAGAGATTCTGAAAAATCATAAAATATTAACAAATGAAGCAGGCTTTCTTGACGTTGATTCAAAATCTTTACAGCATAATAAGTTTAGAAATATTTATGGTTTAGGAGACTGTACAAGTACACCTAATTCCAAAACAATGGCTGCAATAGGTAAAGTGTAATAAAAAAGTTCTAAACATATAATTAGTAATTTTTGACAGTCTCTAATATTTACAGCATCACAAAGTAAAGTTGTATATAAAAACGTAATATCTAGTCTAGATGGAAAAGAACCTAAAAAAGTATATGACGGTTATGCATCTTGTCCATTGATTACTGCACCTGGCAAATGTATTCTGGCTGAGTTTGATTATAATTTGAAACCAAAGGAAACTTTTCCAGTGGATCAAAGCAAAGAATTATTCTCTATGTACATCTTAAAAAAAGATTTTTTCCCAATGTTATATTGGAATTTAATGTTACCGTGAGTATTTTTTTATGTATGAATTAATAAAAAATATATAATATTTATTTAATGTATTTTCAGAGGTAATTGGAATGGACCAGAAATATTTAGAAAAATATTTAGTCTTATTAAAAAGAAAGAGACAGTTGTACCTGTTAAATAAATATTTATATTTTTTTAAACTAAAAGATAAAATATACTATAGCTCGGTATTGCTATTAGCTTTAAATATCTTATGAACATTTACACTTCTAGATTTTTATAATGTCTGTGATTAAATTAAATTTTTAATTCTTGCATACCTGGTAATTAACTAACAAAATAGTTGTGTATAAAAGGTGCAAAATTTTATAGCTATGGTTTAGAGAGAAGTGTTATTAAAGCTTAACAATTTAGAAATTTTTTATGAGATTTGTTAAATTTGTACATACTTCAATTTACACTTGTAATGTTTATAGAATTTAAATATTTTACATATTTATGTACTTTTTCCGAATTTTATACATTCGATTAAATAAAAAATGTTTACTACTAACTATGTTATGCGTAATAATTTTTAATATCGAAATTTCATTATTTAAAATTTTTTTACACGGTTGATTTCGAGTTGAATCGCAAAAGTGTTGTGTAATTTAAAAACACTAGCAAAATCCAAACGCGCTTCGCACGTACTATATATTTTTTTAAGATTATGATGCACATTTTCTTTATAATTTAGTTTTAATTATTTTAAATGATAAAATTATGGGATAGTTTTTATAAAATAAAGAAACAAAATTTTTTAATTTTATTTTGACTTAATTATTTAGCTTTAAATAGTTAAATATAAAAATTCAATTTAAAAATACAAATACTTGTTCTTTGTAAAATACTCACGTATAATAGCACTATATATGACGGTATATGTAATCATTCTAGCCAATAAAAATACATTTAAAGTTAAAACTTAAAAAAAAGCGCGCCACAATCAACTTAGTTAGTTATAAATATTAGCCATAGTGTCTTCCAAAAGACATCGAATAGATGTTTTAAGCCTAAGTCAAGTCGCTTGCACGCCAAAAAATTTCTTGAGAATAATACGCTATTTCTTATAAAATTACGTTCTAGAGATGTTAAATTGATTTTTTAATTAAAAGTTTTAAGTTTTTGAAAAAAACGAGTCTTCTAGGTTTTTATTCTATACAGATGAAATCAATTTGAAGTCTACTTTTAGTTATTTTTATAAGTCGCTTCTAAGACCATTTTTAGACGTTTTTGAGTTAACGTAAGTAAGACTTCTTTTAGTCATCGCTTAAACAATTTCAAGATTACTTTTATTTATCTTAAATATGTTGACATTTAAATATCCACATTAGGACTTTGTTAAGTTAACGTGGAAAGGATTTCTTTTTCGATATCGCTTAGATAACAATTTCAGGATTACTTTTATTTATTCGAAAACACGATAACGTAAACATGATAGTTACCAAACTTTAGGAATTAGGATGCATATATTATTTATCCTTTCAGTACCATAAGCCTTAAGGCTAACTTTTCGGTAAGTCCAAAAAATATCACAAAATAGACAAGGAATGGATGTCTACAAGACAAGTTGTGCTAGCTGGGATAATAATAGAATAAAAGCGTACACTGAATTGTTACAAAGTACAGCGTGTAATTGTTAAATTAAATGACGAGAGAAAATATGGCTTTTCCCGCAACAAAGGCGGAAGATACCGGCCAAGAAGGCCCCATTCGATGTATTTTTTTCTCGGAATTTCACCCAACTGCTGGTCCGAAAATCACGTGCCAGGTTAGTTTTTTGCGATTATATCAACAATTACCTTTAGTTTTATTATCATGATATTTTCTGTTATCATGTAAAAGCGACTTTAAAAAAAAGTAATTTTAACTTAGAAAAGATTAAAAAAAAAGTAAGTTATTTCTAAATAATTAATTTTTTTATTGTAGGTGCCAGACAATTTCATATCAAAGGACATTTTTGATAATGTCAGTGTATACATAATTCCGAAAGCACAACTGCAAAGGAGTACTATTACTGTGTTTGTATTTTCTTTTTGATTGCATTTATTTCTTATTTACAAAGTGACATTAATGTATATGTGTATGCGAGTTTAAGTGAGAAAAGCGAAAAAAGCGAATCTCTGCGCCCTCTCCATCAGTATTGTGGGCAAAGTCGCGTTGTACAATCTAAACTATCACAATGTGGGACGCTTTGCGCCATCCTTTTGTCTTTATTTTTATATTTTTTTTTTGCGTCTATGGGTATTTTATAATTAGTCAATTGATGAATATTTTAGGACTTTAAAAGACTGTAAAATATTAGGATTTCCGGTTAAGATCGACAACAAAAAATATGCGAGAAAGGCATTTTACTTTAACCTCTGCTTCGTCTGCGATGCGGAGGCAAGGACCGTTCATTATGAGCCGGTAGTAAAGAAAATGTCAGATTTTTTGGTAATGAATGATTTATTATTTATTTTCTATCGTTTATTTTTAAGGTTAACTGTTACAAATATTCTTTATATTGTAGATGGCTTTAGAAATAGAAAATTGCTTTCTATCCGCTTCTGAGGATAAAACGAGACTATCTGAAATGTTAAGACAAGTAATGCAAGATTTAAATATGCACAAAATGTGTACTTTAACAGGTAAGAATAAAGCTTTCATCATATGATATTTATTTAATTATTGGTTTTTATCAGAAGGAACAATGACGTCGCATTTAAAAGTTGTGAGGTTAGCTCCGGAACCTAAACCTGTGTTGGATCATCAAGTACCAATATTCCTTGAAGGTCGTGAAGCATTTAGAAGTGATCAGTGGGACTTAACAACTCAACAAGTACTTCCATATATTGATGGTTTTAATCATGTGGCACGAATAGCAGCAGAAGCCGATGTAGAAAATAATCTTGTTAAAAGTTGTGTACAGAATCTTGTGTAAGTTATCATACTTTATAGTATATAATATAAATGTGATTTAAGCATGTAAAAGAAACTTTTAATATACTGTTTCATCTACTTTCAGATATTATGGTGTAGTCACGCTTATTCCAATTTTTCAATATTGCAATGTATACGCCACAACACCAAAATTAAAAGAACTTGTTGAAAACATACAATTACAAGCCAGGTGTATAGAATATACGTCCAAATCTCGTAAATACTGGCAATCTTACTTATTATAAAACACAAATATTTTAAGATATGTAAAGAAAACAATATTCATTTTAGCAAGACAACCAGCTTATTTAAGGGATATTTACAGAATGTATGCTTCTATGACACATGGAAGCAGTATGAGAGATTTGTGTCAGAGATTGAACCCTCAGAATCTGAGAATTAATGAAAGAAAACTTGTTCAATTTGGACTTATTGAAGGACTTGTACGCAGAGTCTACAAAGTAAGATGGATATTGTAGAATAGTAGAATAGTAGCATTAATTAGCAACTGCTAGATTTACAAAAATTTATCTAGTAATAAAATAAATGTAATTATTTTAAATCCATCATAAAAAATTAATTTAATAAATAAGATCACTAAAAATAGAAAAATTTATAATTCTAAAGGATGATGCAAACTTAAGTTGGGCACAAAAATTCATACAAATTTTTAAAAAATGTTATTACATCATTTTCTCCACTTTCTTCAGTATCCAATACTTTTGCCAGGGGCATCGAGCGAAGAAGGCCGGAATAATCCTATTTATAAGTACTTTACTGGAGCTTTCAGCCTGGACGAGATTTGCTGCAGCACTGGTCAATCGACGGCTCAAATCGAGGAGATCGTCGAGCGAGATCCCGGTGTTGTCATGCTATGGAAGTGATGAGAGACTAAAACAAGTGAGTCTTAACTCAAATTTATTGCACGTTTTTCTTTTTTTTGCTCGCTCTGTTTTTTAGTCGATGTGTTCAATCATGGCCTTCACTTCCTTTATGTACATATCCGGCACCCTGTTATCCTCCATCTCATGACATTTGCGTTCCATAACATCACGAAGCCGTTTCTTACGCTGTTCATTTTGTGCCCGAATTGCCAAGCCCTCTTCAAACATCTTCTGGCGAGCTACAATTCTTTGTTTTTCTTTTTCATTCACCTAATCAACAAATGTAAAAATGTAAATACAAAAATTAATAAAACTTTACTTCGATTTATTTAATTATAGTTTTACCATTTTTAATCAATTGTTTCCTTCTTTAAAAATCCTTCTTTAATATTATGAAATTTACCTGTCTCAAAATTTCACTTCGATGAACAAGGGCTTGTCTGCGTTTTTTCTCTCGCTCTTTTTCATCCCGACAAACAGCCTCCTTCTGTAAGGCAAGAATCTTCTCAAACTCTATCCTTTCTCGTTCAATCTCCATCGCTTGAAGTTTTATTTTGTTATTGATCTGCGCTTCTCTTGACTCGCGAAGCTGTTGCAAGCTCTCAGCCCGTTGCAGCGCCTTCTCTTTCTCTCGGCGACGCCACTCGCGTTCTACTTCTTCCGAAACCCTTTGTGCGTTCAAATCGTCGATTTGTGCCTGAAAAATAAAACATAGTTTAAAAACTTGGACAAATAATGATAGATTCAGTACCTGAAGACCTTGAGCTTGAAGCGCTTGCTCAGCGAGGTGTTTCTTCTCTCTTTCTTTTCGCAAATTCTCTTGCCTTATTTCTTCTGCCATTCTTGCTTCCCTTTCGGCCTTTTCACGATTGAACTCTTGTATCCTTAAAGAAAAATTTTGAAAATAGATAAAGTATTGATGATTGTTAAAAGAACAAAAATTATACGCACCTCAAATCCATTATGCGATTCTCTTCGCGCTCCATTGCTCTAAAGTGTTTCAGTTGCTCATTACATTCGAGAAGTTCTCTCCGCGCACGCTGTTTTTCCAAATCTCTCTCTTTGAGTTTTTCCAGCTCAGCTTCTTGCTGGGCTATGCTGTTCATATTGATCAGTTTACTTTCTTCTCGTTTACGCTCGTATTCGATTAGTCGCTCTTCTTCGTTTTGTCTGATTTGGTTCTTGAGGACCTGGGAATATTGGTGTTGGCGAGTTGCTAACTCTCTCTCCTTCTCCTCCTCTAAACGCAGGGCTTGTACTCGCTCTTGTTCCATCAGCTCGTTAACACGACGTTCTTCGATTTCCATTTCACGCTCTAGAAGCTTTTTTTCTGCCAACTAGAGGAACAATGGATTAAAGACTTTATTTACAAGCATCTCGAGTTTACAGACGTGTTTGATAAAATGTAAAAAAATTTTATTTCTTAACTATTTTAAAATCCGAACTAATGCTTCAAATTTCAGCGCGTATTTTTTTCATAATCTTCCAAGAATTTCGATAAATAATATAGGTCGAAATAAATTTTCTTACAAAAGGATTTCATAAATATTTTATATTACATCATCTCTCTGGAAACCGTAGTTTTATTTCTTCTGTTAAGTTCCAATATACAAAAAAAATTTTTTAAGCGCAACTTGAATTTCTATTTTTAAAATATCTGCTATATCGCAAAATTAATGGAATTCTAAAAATGAATTCTAATGAAAAATTTATTGAAATTCTAAAATATTTTATAATATAAAGTGAAGTTCGCGCAATTTTAATTAAATTTCAAAAAACTCAAATATTTTGAATATTAATTTTTGAAACATGTCAAGGGCTTTGCATGTAAATTAAATTATTATTCTTTAATATATTAATTGAAAGCTATGAATATCGTAGAAAAGTTTTTTTTATATAAAAAAGTTATACTATAAACTTTGATTTAACAGCTAATTTTATATCGATCTACCTGAGCATCCCTTATAGCTCGACACTTCGTCTCGAGTATGATTTTGTTGCATTTCTTGATTTCTTCTTCCTGTTCAAGCTGGAGAGCTTCAGCGCGTTCGAGAAGGTGCATAGTCCGTTGACGCGCTTCCTCTTCGATCTCGCTTAGACGCCCCAGTTTTTCGCGATTACGCTTTAAATCCATGTGACGAATAATTTCTTTCCGCTTCATGCTCTCCCTTGAGTGAATAAATAGAGTTTAAAAGATGAATATTTCTTCAGAAATAAAATATAAACTTGAACAAGAAAATTTAGTTGCTTCAAATTCAAAGAATTTTCAAAGAGGAAATAAACATATTTAAAATTAAAAGATCAATAAAAGATTTTTACTGCATTAGTCGGGTTTTCTCCTGCTCAGCGCGCGCAAGACGTTTTTCTATTTCTTCTCTTGTGGGATTGTGGCTACGCTCTTGTATTCCCTTGAACTCCGTGCTCGTAATTATTGTCGGATAAACTGTGGGTTCTTTCGATGGAACTAATAATTTGCGAAAGCCTTCTTTTTCTATCACTTTCGTTACCTGTAATATTAGTTTTACAATTAGGCGCGGGCCTCCGAAATAAGGATTCACACTTATACTCCCGTACATTTTTGTCATCTTATTTGTAATATTAGATATACTAGATTGGAAGAAATCGATACATCAAAATCTTCGGATAAGAAATAGTTAAGTAATGTGCATGCCTAATTAACGAACTAATTATTGAGCAATCCCTATTATAATCGCAAATGCAATCCAAAAAATTAAATAGGAAAATAACAACTTGCCTCTTTGCCTTCGAAGGTGCATCGTTTCAAGTGAATCGGTCGGTTCTTGAGTAACTGCTTGCACTGACTGGGCTTGTGAATCGTATATTCACCGGGCGGGAATTTGATTTTCGAACCATGGCTCGACGACGTTCTGGCACTCATCTTTGCAACTGATTTGATTTGTCTCGGTCGATTTCTTGACGCCTTCGCCGGAGTTAGACACGCCAATACTCTGTCTGCTAAGTCGTTTGCATGAATTGCATTAGGAATGCAGATGCTAGTAGTTAAGCGCAGTGAGCAAGCATTTTTTGTGAAGAATTAATTTTGATATTCTCTGATGGGTGAATTGTGAGATTTAAACTATTCTGAAATTGGTCGTTTGCATAAATTATATTTTTTCTGTTAGTGCATTTTTTTTTAGATCTAATTGATTTTATCTGAAGAATATTGTCGTGATCAAAACTGATTGCATAGCATTCATTTATTCTCAATTGAAAATAATAAAAACTGTTATCTCAATGTTTCTAGAAAATCTGAAAATTTTGGTTTGTATCTCCTATTAACCTCATAAATTTACCGATTAATTATTAATTATTTATTGTTATTTAAATCGAACAAAAATTCGACGTATCATTTTAATTTTTCTCAATCTACACTTCTGAAAATAATTACTTAAATTCTTTATAATATATCGCTTAAACTTCAAAATAATACATTTTCGTAACCTCATCATATTTAACCATCTTTGTTTTTAAGCTCCAAAGCTGCAGGATTCAATGAAAAGAAGACTGCTCACCGATTTAGCGGATTTCTAGTCGGACGAAAGGAGTTCATATGTCATTCCAGAATCTTCTCGTTTGTGTTGAACAACACGAGGAAGTTATTGCTGCAGCTGCTGCTAACTGCCGCTGCGCCGATTGTCAACTGAGCATGTTCTTCCCCCGAGTTCGCGCGCACCCGTTTTCTGTTTGTTCGATACAAATCGGGCAACGTGAGTAAGACAGGAGGCTACCTACCATCGATTACCTCAAACAGCTGTTGATCACCGGAAGAAGACTTGACAGTACTTTTCTTTTCTTTCTAGAAGCTTTCTTGATCAATCGAGCAAAGTAGAAGCTGTTTTTTTAATCATTTTTTAAAAATACTGAACGCAAACAATATTGATGAAACTTTATTCAATAACATTTTCTTTAGATTCTCAGATTATGCAGAGCAGTTAATGAGTAAAGAAGTGCTTCTTCTGCTCATTGCTTTCAACGATCGATACATTCTAATTCGTGTCGTGTTAAAAATAAAAAAACATTAATTTCCAAAAAAAATGAAACAAGACTGCCTGCCTCTCAATCAAGCAAGGTTTTAATTAAAATATGAACAATAACTTTGATTTATAACTTTTGAAGTTTCTTGATTTAAATTTTAGCTTTATATCATTTTTAAGATTTATAACTAATTTAATTGCAGTTGATAATGTAACATTGAAAAATTTCGGATAAACGTCAATTTTTATATTTATCTACAAATATTCTTTGACAAGGAAAATCTCTAAACAGTATAAAAAAAATGAATATTTTTTAAAGAATCTGACGATAATTATACTCATTGTTTAAAAAAGCGTGCAGATTGCTGTTATTGCGTTTGAAAAAAATAATACAATATCGGTACATTTGAATGCGATATATTAAGGTGGAAAAGAATTAAGATATCGTAATTTTTGTAAATATTTGTTTGTTTAATAAAATCTTTAAACCTTTATTGCGGCTTTGTTCCTTGATCCTGTCAATTCCACTATTTTAAAATAATGAACGCTCTTATATTTAGTAGGTTGTAATTACAGTCTTTATCATCCTCTTAATTAAAACGTCAATGTTTCGCCAATTAAGAAGCCACCGTTATACAAAACATCAAAGGAAAAAAGTACAAGCTCTTTTCCGCCAAAGTTTTGCTCGGATATTGCGATCAAAATGTAATCGAGGAGGCATATTACCGGTGCACATTCTGAAAGAAATTTCTGATTAGAACTGCTCGTTGCAAAAAATTTAAATCGGAAAGTATTATTTGCTTTATAGTATTT
>UCOL01005431.1:0-11709 GCA_900474335.1 Ormyrus nitidulus | reverse complement strand
GGCTGATGCCATGCGCTTACAAGTTAAGAGGCAAGATAATTAGGGAGACTTGACATAAATATTTACTTTATTTGTTGCATCGCCTTAAATCCATTTGGACTAGCTCATCTCCAATATTTTCTACCATCTTTTCACCCTAATGATTGAAAATTCCTACAACGACTTTCTTAGAGAAAAAATATTCGAGTTGTTTCCGAAGAAAGAAGCCTTGACATTCATGGAAGAGTCGGAAAAGCGGAGACCAGTCACTATTCGTACCAACACCCTCTTAAGCCATCGTAAAGATGTCCACAAAAAACTTGGAAGTAGAGGAGTAGATTTAGATGTTTTGGAATGGAGTGATGTTGGTTCGGTGATTTACAACTCAAACGTACCACTTGGGGCTACCCCAGAGTACCTCGCTGGCTATTACATGATACAGGGGGCACCGTCTATGTTGGCTGTGGCTAATCTTGATATCAAGGAAGATCAAAAAGTGGTGGATATGTGTGCAGCACCAGGAGGAAAGTCGTCACACATAGCCGCCTTTATGAATAACACAGGCGTTTTATACTCGAATGATATCAATGAAGATAGAATTATAGCTTTAAAAAGTAATTTATTGAGAATGAATGTACAAAATTGTATTGTTACTAACTACGATGGTAGGAAGATCAACGTAGGACTAGTTGATAGAGTCCTTTTAGATGCCCCTTGCTCTGGTACTGGTGTTATTTCTAAGGACCCGTCTGTTAAAACATCCCGTTCCAAAAGTGATCTTGATAGAACTGTGTTGATGCAGAAAGAATTAATTTTGCATGCTTTTGACATTTTAAAGCCCGGTGGTGTTCTGGTCTATTCGACTTGTTCTGTGTTGCCAAGAGAAAATGAGGAGGTGGTTTCTTTTTTGTTGTCTAAAAGAGATAATGCTAAGGTGGTACAGGTCGATGTTGACGTAGGGAAGGGGGGCTTCCCCACCTTCAGGGGAAAAGCGTATCATCCGTCAATGGCTCTGACTAGAAGAATTTATCCTCATGTGCATAATATGGATGGATTCTTTTATGCTAAAATACAAAAAATAAAATAAAAATTTCGCATAAACTTTGTTTCACTTTGCATAATTTTATGCATTAACGTTTTCTGAATCAACTTAAATTTCTTACAATCTTGAAACCTTGTGTTTTGTAAAATTATCAAATGGTAGATATTTAGTTTTGAGACATGAGGTTACGCATGTTACTGTTAATTCTAATGAGCTTCAAAATGGCAAGCTCTACCTGTATGAATGACAAGGGAATGGATATCTACAACAAATACATGAATCAATGCCAGAATAAACCAATAGGTGGGTCGGATTTGGCTTCTTATATGGCTTCTCCGGTGAGTCAAAATATACTAAGACCCGACGGTGTCTCTGCCAATAGCTCGATGCTTGTGCCACCTATTACTCCTTCTAGTCAGGCAATGTATTCTACTTTAGGAATGGCACCCAACATCCAGTCCAGTACACTTTTACCTACAATGACCCAGCCACTGGGTTATAATTATGGCTATCAACAAGACGAACAACAGCAAAGAGATCTTATGAACTCTCAAATACAAAATATAAAAAACCAAGTTTTAACCTGTAAGAGTATCTATGGAGAGGATAGTCCACAATGTTGTATAAATGGCGGTTCTTCGAAAGATTTAAATGCTCTAAACATGACGACTAGAACGGGCATCCCTTGCTTAGACGCAATGACCTATACTGGACTGGGGCCAGCAACAGACATTTTACAAAATGCACTTTATACCAGCAATAGATCCGATGGTTTCAATCAAAACTGGCCTGTTTACGGAAAAGGAAACATGCAGACAAATTGTAATGGTTCGGGTGGGAACCAATATTATAATACAATGAATGCAAATGGATACTATCCATCAGTTCAATCTAATGGCAACAGTATGTTAGGCAATTCATATGGTCACATGGGACAAGGAAATGGTATGCAACAAACTAATGGAATGTGTGAAAGTGTGCCCTCTTCCTTTTGTAATATGATGAACGGGCCTATTTTAGGCCAATCTGCTTCTAAAAAGTGTGCTTATAAGGGAGATATAATTAGTTTGAATGAGCATTGTAAGAAATTTAAGTGTAATGATGGATGTCCAATACAAACAGACTGTAGAAATAGTATTTCTGGGTCTTCTATGTCTCCTATGACTTCATACTTAACTAGCCAACAACCATTTATGCCCTACAGTCCACAAATGTACCGTAATAATAACCAACAGAGCGCCCAGTCGTGCATCCCGGGCTACAACTATCCAACTAGTTTTGGTCAACAACCTATGCAATACCAACAACCTATGCAATACCAACAACCCATGCCCTACCAACAACCAATGTCCTACCAACAACCAATTCCATACCAACAACCCATGCAATATCAGCACGTCAATTATAACCGAAATAGACAATTTAATGACGATGGCTGGCACCATTACGATGACTCATCTTCTAACAATAGAAGGTATGCAGGCAGAAACTCTAAAAACAGAAAATATAGAAACAATTACAACAATCATAATCCAAATGGTCTAGACGGTATTATTCTTATAGAGCCTAACACTGAATTACACGATTACGTAAAAGGTGTAATCTCCGATCCTTCAAGGGTGGAACATGTAGGAGATAAAAACGCCAAAAGAAAGTATAGGAATAGAAATGGGTCTTATTTAGTTGATGACTCCGGAGATAAAAACAAGGACAGTCCAAAGGACGGGAATTCTAGCACAAAAACGAGTAGCAAGAATAGGATTGTAAAAGGGAAGAATACAAAAAAGGTCCCACCAGTCTCCAGAAAGAAGGCTAAGGCATCCAAACCAAAGAAATCGAAGACCTCAAAATCAGAACCATCGTCCACTGACAACTCTGAGCAGCCTTCAGAAACTCAAAATGTTTTTCAAGACACACCGAGTGAAGGTTCAAAAGACCAAAAAAATAATAAAAGGTACGTAAATGAGAAGGAACGGTGTGAATTAATGGCAAAGAAACAACAGGCAAAAGAAGAAAACAAAAGGAAGATAGAAGAAGAGGCAAGCAAACTAGCTGATGATTCAAGTGAGAAGAACCAAAAACAAAGGAAGAACGCCAAGAAAAAAGACGACACTCCAAATGAAAAAGAAGTGTCAAGTGACAGGGGACCTGAAAAGTCAAGCAACGATTAATGACACAGCCCTCTTATCGCTTAAAGATTATGCCTGCGCTTTCTAAATTTAAATTTTCCTGGCTCTCATCACCCACGTGTACAACTGGGTGTGAATTAAACAAGATCTTGAGATTAGAAATGCTTGCCTCGAACTTTTGTTCATTAAAGCTTAAGCCTTTAAAATACTTCGAGTAATACATTTTCAATTCACTCGATGTCTTTTGGGGGAAGTAGGTAGCCATTGTTATCCAATTCTTATTAAAATAGGGGAAGTAGATGGCAAAGATTTGTCTTTCATCAATAGTCCAACTTTTAAGAATGTCTTCTCTAGAAATCGACAGTCTTTGTGGGACTTCGTTTTTCATTGTCTTTTGTTTCTTCAAAAAGTATCTTAAGAAAAGTTTAAGGTCCTTTTCACTCTTATTAATCCATGTTTGGTATTTGGAAAGATTCTTCCCGTATGTTTTGTACTTTTCTATAAAAAGATCAATTTCTTTTTTACTCCATTCACGTTCTACGATAGCTTTAATTTCAGAATCGCTAATACGACCAGATCTTTTCTTTACATACGAAAAGGTTTTGTCTTTAGAAAGATAGTATTTCTTAATTAAATCTTGCATAGGGATGTGAGGAAGCTCATTATGTATCATATTAAAATTGTTTTTGTATTTTAAAACACAGCTATTAAATGTTTTTATGTCCTTAGCATTCCATTCTACATCTGGTATTGAGGGAATTTCATCAAGTAATTGTAAATCAGAAATGCTTTCTACTTTCATCTTTTTAGAACGTGCTTCATTTATTCGACCTTTCTCTTTTAACATTTCTCTTTGCCTTGAAATGTACTCCTCTGTACTTTCACATACCTTGTATAGAGAAGGTGTAGTTTTCTTAAGAAACAAAAGGTACCTGCTATCATTGGCTATTTCAATATCTCTCTCGCCCGAATCTTCTTCATCGGATATTGTAAGAGCTTCGAATGGTAAAGATTGTGTCGTACTAAGTTTGTTTTCTTTATCTATTTCTTTAGACAACTCATCTATCTCATCCAAAGTAACAACAGGCCGTTTATCCCTCTTATCGTATTGTACATTTGTATTAATCGTATTAAGAGTTTCATCAAAAGACCCGCTTTCTTTAAAATAATGCATAAGAGCATTAAGATTGTCCGAAAGGGGAATTATAACAGAAGAAGTATTTTCTTTTGGTTTTGACCCGCAAATTAGTTTCATAACCATGTTATGTATTCTTATTCTATTATCACTATTTGCAGTATGTTGTGTGTCTGTATCTCTTAATTCTGAATTATAACTATTGAGGAGTTTGTAAGAGTCGTAAATGCTTTTAAACAAATGGTCATAAGTTAAAAAGTCACTCTCATTGGTATTTTTATACTTATCGAAGATATCCAAGAAGATTGTATTTCTTAATGTATTGTAGTTTTCATTTGCTTGTTTAAAAAGATCGGAACAATGACTTCTAATCTCGTTATTATTCCCATTCTGGTATTCCTTATTCCAGTCTTTTGTAATATGTCCCTCTACTTTATAGATTCTATTGGTGTTATCTTCAACTTTAAGCCGCTTTCCCTTAAAGAATCTTATTGTTTTTTGCAAAACAGGAATGTTTAAAGCCATTCCTATGTTGTTATCTATTGTTTGAATTGTAAGACTCTTAAAACCCTTCTTTGTTTTATTCATTCCTTTATTGGGGCACATAATTGTGTTTTTGTAAAAGTAGTTTAGTCTTGTATATAAACTAACACAAATACACGATGCTTTAGATGGCTTATGGCATTGTATAGACCTTCTATCTATACCAAAGCCATTTACTTACACTAACAAACTCTTACAATTAAAAAACAAACCCAATGCATTGCCCCATGAATAACAACAAACCAACCATAAAACTAAAGAAATGGAATCTTGTAGCCCTCTGGTCTTTGGATATGAAAGTAGAAACCTGCGCTATTTGTAGAAACCACATTATGGATACTTGTGTAGAATGTCAAAATGGACTAATAAGCGATGGTAAATGTTTGGTATCTTGGGGTGTGTGCAATCACGCCTTTCATTCCCACTGTATAACAAGATGGCTTAATTCTAAAAATGTATGTCCCCTGGATACTAAAAGGTGGGAGTATTATAACCCCGACAATCCTTCTAATAAATAGTTTCTTAACCTAATTGTTTAATTTAAGCCCCTCATGTCAGTTAACAGTGATGAAGAATTAGAAAATATTTTTGATGATAAGCTTATTGTTTCTAAGGTTAACAAGAAAAATATCTTAGGTGACAAAACCAATCAAAATACGAATAAAGAAGACCTTTTAAACCAATTAAAAGACAATGAGTCGTATAAGGAAAACATAAATGAACAAGGTCCTTTTGAAACAATCTCTACGGGAGAGCCAAAAACAAATTTTAATCTTAAAAAACAAGAGACTTTTCTACCAATCGCCAATGATAAATTGTTTTTTAGTTACAAAGAAGAAAAAGGCAACTCAAAAGAAGAGGCCTTGTCTTCGATTAATAGGCAAATAGAAAATCTTATGATATCACGGACCAAGCCCACGGATGTTGTTGATGTACAAGGGCTAAAGGGTTCTTTTATAGACCAGGAAAATTCTCTAAAGACTTTTAAAAGTCCCCGAGTCTCGTCTTCTTCTCGTTTGTACCTTGCAGAAATAGAAAGTGAGTTTAGAAAAATACGGGAGGTCCATAAAAAAATGCTGATGACTAGAAATCGCGTCCTTAAAATGGTAGAAAAGGAAATGGACATTTACAAACGAGAGATTGAAAAGAAGAAAAACAAGGAAATTAGAGATCTTCAAAGAAAACTTGATGCATCCGTATCAAAGAATGATCAACTAGAATCAGAGATAAACAAACTTAGAACAAGTTTTGTACAGCCATCCAATGAAAGTGTGGCCAAAGTAACAAACAAACCAACACTTCCAAACTCTACTTATTCCGATTTATTGCATAATTACGAACTTGTAGAAAATAAGTTTTCAGAACAAGTTAAGGAAATAGAAAGCTTAAAATCTAACAACGCGTCTTTAAAAAAACAAGTCGAGGAGATTTCAAGCAAATATGAAAACTTAAAATCGCATTGTAAACTCAAGGTTCTTGAGTACAAAGCCGAAATAGATAAACACTATCTAGACAGTGTAAATAAAATTAAGAGAAAGTATAAAAATGAAAACTATAAAATAAACTTCTAGCTGTTGTCGTTGCTTCCTTTCACTTTTTTTAAATTTTCTATTTTGTATTTATCAAACACTCCCTTATGTTGACAATTTCAAGAAATAAAGAAATCTTAGCTAAACTAGATCTCTTCAACAAAGACCCTTTATCCCTCAATACATATTACGAGATATTACAAAGGGAGGAAAATCCTGTCTTTTGTATGCTAATATGTGAAACCACACAGTTTGTATATAGAGCTTTAGATATAATCGAGATGAGGTACAGTTTAGAAGACCGAATAAATGTTTTTTTGGTTAGGGACCCGCTCTCTCGAGAGGTAGTTGAAGACTTGTGGTACTTTGAAGTTTTAGAAAATCCGATTTTCGGGCAACAAAAGGGCGAAGATGAAAAAGTAGACGTTAGTGCCGATTTTGTCTCAAATGAAATGGGCGTCCTTTATGACACAGAAATGCAATACAAAATATTAAAGTATAAAAAAGAGGATGATGATTTAGTGGGCCTGGTATTGTATGTAGTATTTGCATGCTTTACTATATTCCTTCTACTTTTCACACTTACATTTTCTATCCAACAAGCAAGCCCGAAAGCAAATCCACCGCCTAATACTTCATAAAACCACATTCTTCTGTATTAAATTGTTTTATATCTACATTATCTTCAAGTAACAAATCTTCTTGCACTGGGAACTCAAGAGAAGGAAAAGCGTCTTTAAACTCCTTTCTTCTTTCCATAAGCTCATCTGCCCCCGACGTATCTACAACTTTTACTCTTCGATCGAAGATTTTATTGCCTTTTTTACTCTTTTTGTATTTTTTCTTCTTAAAAGTATTCTCTATTGCTGTATCAATGTCCCTTAAAAACTCCTCATTACCAAAGTAGGCCATTGTCTTGCCAATATTATCTCTTATAACTTCACAATTTCTCCTGTTTATTTCTTTTTGCCTGTAATAAAGTTCTAATAATTTATTATAATTATCCGAGTATAGAAGAGAAGCATCCTTTACTTCCATTGTATTTATAGTATCAAATAGATCCTCTGAATCAAAAGGTGTTGAATTTGGGCTTGCCGTAATTTTAACATCTTCATCTAATAAACAATCATAAAGCATATCTTCAGTTACTACAGGGTTTACAATAAGAACATCTTCTTCATGATAGTTAAGTAGTTCAAATATTTCATCGTATGATTTGATTTTTAGGTAGCTATTCACAAATTCATCAAATTCTTCAAAGGTAATTTGTTTTCCTGTAGGTGTATTTTTGTGTATCCCTACTTGATTTACATTTTGCTTCTTTACTTGTTTTTTATGCATGGGCCGCCATAAAAAGAAACTTTTAAATAAAATTGCATAAAACTATTTATTATCCCTTAATAACAATCAAAGGTTTAACTTTACAAACCTTCTTAGAAACGCCTAAGCGCTGACTAATATCCACCACACATTCTACATCTTTATAGCAATTAGGAGCTTCTTCAACCAAGCCATCCTTAGAACCGCATTTAACGACGATATTTTGCGATTTTAAGCTTTGTACGACTTCCTCGTATGTAAATTTCTTTTTAGATTCCATACGAGTTACAATTCGTCCAGCCCCGTGGCAAGTTGACCTTAAAGTTTTAGGTGCATTGGTATCTCCTATAAGTAAAAAAGAACATGTTCCCATAGAGCCACCAACCAAAACCGGTTGTCCTATACTTGTATATTTCTTAGGCAGGTCAGGATGAAAAGGTTCTAATATTCGAGAAGCTCCCTTTCTATGGACTAAACATCTGATACCATTATAAACTTCTTCCTTTGCTATATTATGACATACGTCGTAGATGAGATCTCCCTCAAAATTCTCGAACTTGCTTTTAAAAACCTTTTTAGTCTTTTCTCCTATAACGGCTCTATTACAAAAAGCGTAATTGCTAGCTGAGCCCATTGCTAGTTGGTAGTCTTTAGATACGTCAGAGTTTATTGGGGAACAAGACAGTTCTTTGGGCATACCAACATAGTATTGCGGACTATTTTTATACATTAGATCCAAATAGTCAGAACAGACTGTATGGCCCAGTCCTCTGCTACCCGTGTGTATTGATATAATCAGTTGATTCTTCTCAAGCCCTAATACTTTTGCCGTTTCCTCTTCGTAAATGTCATTAATATATTGAATTTCTAAGTAATGGTTGCCCGAGCCCAGAGACCCCAATTGGTTAATTCCCTTACCTTTAGCTTTTTGACTTACCAGTTTACTATTACCTTTAAGCTTTCCCCTGTTTTCAGTATATTCTAAATTATCTTCACTCACAATACCCTCTCTAACAAGATATTCAAGTCCCTCGTCTAATATTCCATTGAGCATCTTAATAGATAGTGTTTCTTTTGGGGCCTTACTGGGTTGATTGTCTGCATCAAAGTAAGATAGTCCACTTGGAATGGTATCAAAAAGTTCTTGGGCTATTTCTTCCTCCTTACCTTTAATATCGTCTAAGTATAAATTGGTTTTAATGGCTCTCACACCACAATTTATATCATACCCTATACCACCCGGTGCTATAATTGCGTTTTCATCGTCCATGTCAAAGGCTAGAACACTGCCTATGGGGAACCCTTGGCCACAGTGTATGTCTGGTAGTCCAATAAACTCACCTGTAACACCAGGCAGAGAGGCCACTTCACTAATTTGATTTAAAAGTTTCTCGTCCCCCAAAACTATTTGTTGTAATTTATTATCTACATTTATTTTACCAGAGATCTTCATCGTGTCTTTGAAGCTTTTATCAATCTCTATATAGTCCTTATGAATTGTTATTCCTTTTCTTGTTGTTTCGTTTGCCATTTCTTTGAGGGTTTGTTGAATAAAATGTTTAAGTAGGTATTTGAAATTTAATTAAATTAAAAAAGGTATATTATACATAATATTAACAGTGTAAACAAAGCAATTAGGATAATTATTGCCATATTATTCATTTTTGTGGGTTTATTACACCTATTGGTCAGTTTTCTGCGTCTTTGTTTGAAATGTCATTGTTTGATTAAAGCGGTGATATTTTTTCTGTTGATTATAATTGACAGTTTCTAAAGTGTTTTTAATTACAAATTACAAGTTGATAAGGAGCTCAAAATGTCATCTAATTACACTACACTTGACTAGTATGTATAAATTTAAATATATAATCAAAACCACCGGGTGTCAAATTTCCTGTCACTCTTTTTACATGGCTTTGTAAAATGGCAAAATGAAGAAATTTACATAAACTCATAAGAAATGGCTCACGTTAACAACTACTTAAAAAACTGGCATTGCCCTTTTAACAAACAATTACGACAATAAGTTAGCAAGCATTGTCAGTATCTCTAAAAATACACTTGGTTAGGCTGACATTCATTTAATAGACATTGTACACACACAACACCTTTAAGGAAAAATTATAATAAAAACCGCAGGCCCATGACTCGTAACACAAGGTCGAACCTTTAAATGCTACTTCCAAATACAATAAAGCAAATGAAATAGAAAATGAGGTGGTTAGACATCTTAGGATGTTAAATGTATTTTCATAGGCCTGGGTGGGTGTAACGAAAATATAATTTTAAAGTAAAAAATTTAAGGGCGTTTGTCGTGTAACTTGACAATGTTGTATACACAGGGGATTGATATAAAGCACTGTATTTCGGTGAGCACTGTCGAACTACATTCATAAATTATGCCTGTTAAGGCTAATTATTAAACCAATTCACATTTACAAGTTTTAAGAATTGATTTTCGTGTCTAAAACGTGGATATTGCTTTGTGTTATTCTTAAAAACAGGCCAACACTGCGGATAGTGCAAGTGTTTTCTTATATGTTTATGAACTAGAGAGTGTCTATTTAAAAATAGTTAGAAGCTACAAATATTAATATGTTTAATATAAATCGGTAAAGCTACCTGTTGGTGTGGTAATTGAGGATGGAACAAAACCATAGGTCTAGTTTTTGTAAATCTATAGCGGAGGCTTAATTTTTATAGGTCAATCCTAAAAGTTTAAAGTCGCAAACGCTGCCCATGCCATTTCTATGCGAAATTGTTCTTGTTCAATCTGGTCTTTAGATACAACTTTTCTGTCATTAATTCTATGATAAATAGTAGACGGGTAAGTTACATGATTTGCTTAAATAGCAATGTGTTCAACAATAATGTTTTATTTTGAAAAGCATGTCGAATGGACCCTTATTGAAATTCAAGTCAAGAAATGCCTAACATAAAAACAAATAATGAATCCTTTTATTGACACAGCTAGCTTAAAGAAACTATTAAGGTGTACCACTGAATAAAGTTCATTTGACCATCAACAACACCTAATACCAAGAATATGCATTTAAATTTATTATATAAAACGACTTTTTGAGGGAATATCATTTAAAGTTAACTTATTTCTGTATAAAAAGGTCTTAAGGTAAAGTCTCGTCTGCTTTACATTTAAACTGTTATAGTACGCTAATATCATACGTGTAACACATATTAAAATCCATACTTGGCATGGTTTTTATATATAGTTATAGATCAATGATGGCTTAACTTAATAGTCAATGAAATAATTCATACGAAGTTATACTTTCATTACTCCTTCTTATTGTAACAGACTCTTACATTTCTCCAAAACTAGTGTATATAACATATCGAAATATTTATGTGCAGCTTCGGATAATTCAGATCCAAAGACGGTTTAAAACTTTGTTTCATTTAAAACACGCTAATAAGCATAATATTTCTAATATGTCCACACGGGTCGCATTTTTTTTATTATCGTTTTCTGGTTATTATGAATGCTTTGTATAGTTCAGGCTCGATAGAAACATAGACTGTAGAATTTTTAAAGGCACCTTAAATACATGTATTTGAGAAACAAGATTATTATAACTTCGTCTTTATAGTATAAACTCTTAATTAAAACAGCAATGAACTAAAATAGTACCCATATTTGCGACAACTAGATCGTATTTAATAAATAAGTCACTTTTATATATCAATCAAAAAAAATACAGCTATAAAAATGAATCGTACGGTTAATATTAAGGCTCAAACGTGTTGGCCAGCTTATCCGCGCTTTTACATATATTATATGCTAGATTAAATCTCATCCACAAACATTATAGTTCTAGCTAAAGCATACTTTTGACTTCTTTCCGCTTTAATTGGTGAACAACATAACCATGCTGACTGCTGTAGATTATAGTTGAGAAATCCGATTACTCTTGTTAGCAGATAATGCTAATTATGAATTACCAACGAGATTGTCTTTTCGCATTTAGATAAATTGACGTCGTGTTACAGCTTTAAAAATAAAAGTATAAAATC
>UCOL01005430.1:0-11685 GCA_900474335.1 Ormyrus nitidulus | reverse complement strand
AGAAAAATTCGCCGCTATTATATTTTTTTTATTCGAGTGTGGGCTCATGTGAAGCTATATTTTACACCACTTGGCTGTATGTGAAAGGGTATTTGAATAATTTTACATTTAATACAAGCCTAAGAAAATGCATCGAATACTTCATTTCTTATTTCTTCTGCTAAAGTAATGCATTTTATTTAGCTCCGATCCATTTCAATTAATTTAATAAACGTTTATCATTTATATAAATGTTCTTGTTTTTTTCCTATTAAAAATAATTTAGATAAACTTTTAATTTTCATTTATATTGTATTGTTTCGTTACTTTACTTAAAACAGTCATCATCTTAAGTATATTCATTTTTTCCCTAGTATATATTATTTTTATTTTTATCTATCGCCATAATTTTCTTGTTAATTTCGATGAAAAATAATAACATCAATCTTTTTGCCATGCCGGAAGTTAGCGGTTCTTGGCTCAGGCGCGGTTTAATATTAAGGCATCGGTTTATTTACCTTGAGGTAAACGCCGGACTTTGTTACACAAGACAATTAAAGCTGCTCGAGGGCTCGAGTTCGAATCCGCCCGTCAGTTCGAAAAATGTTTACCGAACTTTCGGGTGGCGGAAATTGAACTCATTGACCGCAATCACCCTACCAAAACCTACTACATAATAGTCCTGCCTAATCCTGTCACTATAATACCCAAAGGGGTGATGCGAAATTAAAGAGCTTTAAAATAAAAAAAAGATAAAAAATAATTGCTTTAAAATTTAACGTCAATTTAACTCTTTCAGTTAAAATTTATGGCTTCGTCGAAAAATGGCGATGAATTAAAATACAATGAAATTCAGAAAAAGGAGTTGCATATGTACATGAATAATTCCATATTTACTTCAATTTAGTTCGCTACACTTTCACTATTCTGATGCTACAGCGATCCAATAAATGTCTTTTCTGTTTTCATACCGCCGCGTAAATGCAAATGTGAAAAATCTGAAAAAATCAGACCTCGCCAACAAAAAATGTTGAATTATTATACGTAAGCTACCATTACAACACGTAACGATGCAATCTCTCGTAAAGCGACGTAGCTCTAGGCGCCGCGATTTTCCATAACATTTGCCTATTCATTAGTCACGCAGCTATCAATTTTGACGAAAAGATCTTCGATTTCACGAATTTCTTAAATGAACGACGGGTCAAGGACTCGCGCTTCCTTCGCATTATCGCTTCGTGAATTGAAGAAAGAAGGAAACAGTCTGGAATAATTACTGATCGGAAATCCGTGATATTCGTCTCTTTGAAGTGGTTTTCGCAAATTTTCAAGTGAGTAGTGCTGTCTAATTATTTGTCTATAGGTACTTTGTGGTGTGGAGACGGAGATATTGCCAAGAATCTAGATCATTTGGGCATTTTTAAGAAAACAGATGCTTGCTGCAGAGATCACGATCATTGCCCCGAGTACATGGCAGCCGATCAGTCGAAGTACGGTCTGCGAAACGGCGGTATATTTACGAGGTACATGCACCTATCGCGTTATATAAAGTAGAATTTTGTTTGTAGTCAATTTCTACATCGCAACAGAAAGTATTTTTTATGATTCATATTGCTCTGGACCATTTCGAAGGTATTACGGACTTACATTTGGATCTCAAATATTCATGTTTCAGATCTCACTGTGATTGTGATTTACAGTTTTATAATTGCCTCAAAGATGCAAGGTCTCCCGTTTCCTATCAGATGGGTTACACGTATTTTAATTTATTGAGACCGCAATGCTATAAGAACGACTATCCTGCCAAGTGTGCAAAATATGCCTGGTAAATGAATATGACAAGATTTGGATTTAACAAAATATTAGCATGGATTTCGACTCATTTTTATCGCAATATTCTACTCAGATACTTAATTGGTGATGTTTACTTTTTTAGGCCGGAGGCTTTGAAAACGAGATGTGTGCGTTATTCGTTCGACACTCGTAAACCGAAGAAGTGGCAATGGTTTGACAATCCAGAATATTGATTCAAACGATAGATACGATACATAAATTATTATATATTCTATGTTTGCGGTTGTGATTTCGCACATTTACCTGTGCGCGTCTATAGGTGTGAGATCTCTAAGTCATAGTATTAATATGCAACATATTATTAAATACGATAATACGATAATAATCTAATTGTTATATAAATCAATAAATTATAAATAAAATAACTGTTGATAAAAAAAGTTTTGCATTTTATTTATTTGCAAAAGCAAAAAATAAATTATGCTCGTGGCCCTTGGAATGATAACGATCGCAGTCGCATATCATTCTAAATTATTAAGACAAATAGAATTATAAACGCCTAAGAGCATTTTCTAATTTAATATTTCTTCAAATAGGCTTTACTTTCTATATTTTCTGTTTTATAAATTTTTTCCATGCTATGTATAATATCGCGAGACTTTAACGTAAAGTAAAGTTAATGCAGTTCATCGGCTGACTTGTGTCATCGTTTTCTTTGTCATCCATGTTTTTTTTTTTTTTTTTTATATTAATGGGTTAAACGTTATTAATTTTTGAATTATAAATTAAAATTTTTTAATCTTTTTAACCAATTGAAATAAATTTGTGAAACTAGGTATTTCTTTTTATCTTTCAGTAATTTCAAATTGAAAGTTTATTTATTTCAGATGTTTGGATCAGTAATGACGTCTAATAAAATGAAAAGAATTTCTTTTAACACAGACAATACGCAAATGTTAAAACATCATAACTCGTAAATGGAACCTTGCGTAAGAAAATATCTATTTTTATTAATCAATTATCACTTGATGTTATCAAATCTTTAAAATCACGATTAATCTTTTTTATAAAGTGGTAAAAAACACTTTTTTATTATTTTACAGAATAAAGATCATTTTATGATATACAAGAATAATTTGCTATATATTTTATACAGAAACTTCCAAAAAATAAATCAAGTTTATTTTATTATTGACACTCGACTTGTAATTCTAAAGACATTCCTTTTGCGGGTATTCCTCTCTTTATCACGTGTGGAATTTTCTTCGGTACCATACTGAAAAACATAAATAAAAAGTAAATACTGCAACGCAATTTATTTCGCGGTAAGATTAAAATCTTCGAAACTCACGTTATACAGTCGATAATTGGGCAAACGGATAGGCAGAGCGTGCATCCAGTGCAGTCGTCCGTCACCTTTGGAATGTGGGTGTCCTTATCGAATGTGATAGCCTGGTAACCGGAGTCAGCGCAGGCCATATAACATTTTCCGCAATTTATACACATATCCTGAAAGTAGATAGAACAATTTACATTTTAGTAATACCGAAAGTTACGTTCGTAATTTTTGGTCCCGCATTATCGAGACTCGATTGATACTGATTGCATTGATACGTACGTCATCGATAAGAGCGACAACCTGCTTCTTGTTGTCGAGGTCTTTATAAGTGCCAATATGCGGCAACGCTTTGCCGACGATGTCATTGACGCTAGGAATTGGCTGAATTGGTTTTGGCGCTGGCCTTGTCGGAGTTAAAGTTTTTTCCAGTAAATTTGATGTTTGCCTGAGTTCAGCAGCTTTTTCTTCTCTCATCTTTTGATACTCTCCGAAATATGGCACATGCTATAGAGTAAGTTTTTTTTTTGTAATAAAAATTAAATTTATTTTGTGAATTCGAAATAAGAATAAATTTTTAGTATAAAAATAATGAAATTTTGAATATGAATTTAAAAAATCTGTATTGGAAATCTTTATAATTCGCAGTAATAAATTGTAAGTACATAATATATGATAAATTCTTTCATATAAATAAGTGGTCTTGAACATATATTAAAATATTTAAAACGCTATTATCTATTTCTGCCATATAAATGTACCTTTAATTCGACTACATCGTGACTAGGTAATAGCGTTTTAAATATTTTAATCTGATGTGTTCAAGCCCATACTTATTATATGAAAGAATTTATTATGTACGTTCAATTTATTACTGCGAATAATACAAATGCAGATATTGAAAATCGTTTTAATTATATTAAACAAAATAGAATTCGACATTTTACAGTTCATCTTGAAATTTTAGTAAATTTTACCTTTCAAAATATGATTATAAATTAATATTTTATTAATTTTGACATAAAATGCGAGTATTTTCTCTAATTGTATTATTTTTATAAAATGTATAAAATGCACACTGATTTAAAATAAAAGACACTAATTTTAAATAGTTAAAATTCAGGATGTTCAGTCAGCTGATTCTTTAATGTCTGAATGAAAGTTGAATAAAAAAGAAAAAAAATTGTCGTACTTGTCCAAGAGCATGCTGAAGAACTATGGGTTTGCCCTTTTGATGTTTAATAGTTGGAGGGCTTTGTCCATCCCAATCCTTCAAATGTCCCACACTCTTTAAGTACAGTAGAGCTTTTAAGCCGACTGTATAATCATCGATAAGCGTAAAGTCCTGATTTTGTATGGCACTTCCAACCTGAAAGCAGAACAAGATTTCAGAAAATCAAATTCCTGATAAATTCTTTTGGTGACAAGTTACACGTTATTAAGCGACCAAGTGTACCTGAAGAACCGTTGCGCCGCATTGCAGAAACTGCAGAGAGACCTCAGCGGAGTCAATTCCACCGATACCGAGGATAGGGAAGCCGGGAAGCGCCTTCGCTACCTTTGAAATGGCTCTTAAGGCCATTGGTCTAGTTGCGTTACCGGAAATTCCACCGTAAGTTGTAGCTTTGGAAGGTCCCACTGCGGGCCACGGTGTACCGTCAGCCTTCACGCTCATGAGACCTTGCACTGTGTTGATAGCAGACACTCCGTCAGCTTGTCCTGAATACAAACAGAGATTTCAGATATGCGTTGCAACAAACTTTATCAACTTGATTTATGATCTTGCTATTTTAATACCTTCGCGCGCAGCTGTGGCTATTTGAACGATGTCCGTTATGTTTGGTGTTAGTTTAACGAAAAACGGAATTTTTATAGCTGCTCTTACCCATCTAGATATATTTCTCACTAATTCAGGATCCTAAGCGAAATTACGTAAAAATCAAGGTTTATAGATTTAAATAATTCTGATATTTTTCATGTTAAACGTACCTGGCCGCAAGCCAATCCCATTCCTTTTTCACCCATACCGTGAGGACAGGAAAGATTTAGCTCTAAAGCGTCGGCTCCTGAAGCTTGTGCCATTTGTGCCAATTCTGTCCAATCTGCCTTATTGTAAGTACACATAATGCTGGCAATAACAATCTGCATTAAGAAATTAAAAAAGTTATATTTACTTTTTTATCAAAATTAAAATAATAATAATTATGCAGTCTGCAAGATTTACCTTCTCTGGAAAATCTTGTTTTAATTCTTTTACTCCTTGGCACCAATAGGCAGCTGTTTTTTCAGAAATTAGTTCAATATTCAAAAAACTGGTTTGTTCAGGACCGTAATGATATCCATCTGAAGTTCCTTTAACTATGCGAGGTGAAATATTAGTTACCATATCCTAAAACAGATTTTCAAATTATAAAAATATTTCCTAAAAGTATGCTCGAAAATAATGTTAAAAATTAGATTTTTATTTACGTGAAATAATGTGACTCAAAGTGTTATTTTCCGTTAAAAAATTAAATATTCGTTTTTACCGTGTAAATACATGAATATATTAATTAGTTCGTGATTTTTGAGTAAATTTTACCTTATCTAATCCAAATGTTTTCGTAACTGCAAAACCCCACCCAGCTTCAAAAGCTCTTCTAATCATCGCACATGTTGTTGCCGGCGGTGCTGATGCTAATCCGAAGGGGTTCTCAAATTTCATACCGCACATCTCTACACTAATATCGACTTCATCAATAGGTGTATGAAATTTGGGTAATGGTGGTTCTTTTGGCACAGTAAGGCCATGTTTTTCCTATAAAAATTATTTTTATCTTTAAGAATGTAAACAATAATTATAATGGAGGGCATGTTTGGAATTCCATTAAGTAAAAAATGTTAAAGCTTTTTATCGTGCACTTATCATACTTCGATTTTTCTATCTTTTCTTTTTATCATTACACTCTTCATAGAACTCTATTCAAGTTTGAGTAATCATGGAAGATTTCCGTGAGCATATTTACATTTTTATCGATAGATGCCTTATTGCCTCTTATGTTATTAGATTGATAGTAGCGTTTATTGACCATAAAATGTTTTAGTTCGACAAAAAAAACTTTCAGCAACATCAACAAATTATGTACATTATTAGATAAAAGGAAGCACTTCGTTCACTTAGTAAAATTGGAGTATATCAAATAATTCGATCTACACTTGCTTTTTACCTGTATGTATTTGTGAATAAACCAAGAAGCAGTTTTTCCGTCGTTTACTGATTCAACTGTTGTTTGCGAAACGCCTGCAAGATCTCCACCACAGAAAACTCCTGGGACAGAAGTCGACATATTATTTCCATCGACTTCTGGTGTTCCCCATTTATTCAGTTTTACTGGTTCCAATGCTTTTTTCACTGTTTAAAAATTAAAATTCAAAATAATGTAAATTAATTATTAAAACTGTAGAAGCCTTAATAGCTTTTAATTAAGCAAATTACCAGTGGAATCATAAAGGCCTGAACCAAATGCAGAAATTACAAAGCTAACTTTCAGCCTAATCAATTGATCTTCATCTTCTTTCCATTCTCCATTCTCATCTTGCTCTGTTCTGTAAAATTCGACTGCTGTAATTTTTGAACCTTTTACAATAACTTTCTTTGGCGAAGCAAAAGGAATAAATTCACATTTTTCATCTTTGGCTAGTTCCATCTAAAATATATAAAAATACAATAAAATCGTAGTCATCCAAACTTAAAACTAAAATCAATATGTTTTAAGTATTCATTCATTGAGCGTCTATTACTTATATCTGACAACTAAAGAAGCTAAAAAAATGCCAAGAAATAATTTGCCAATCTCTTAACCGTCGTACCTCCTCGGGCACGGCGCGAATGTTGGTGAAGCCTCGCCTGAACACGACGAAAACTTTACTTGCACCGCACCTAAGGGCTGACGTGGCGCAGTCGAAAGCGGTATCACCGGCGCCCAGAACGACGACACTGCCGTAAAGACTGGGTAAGCCGGTAGATTTGCAGCCGCACATACCGGGTTTGCTGCCCGCGGAAACTGCTGGCAAAAAGTTTTTCGACGTGTAATATCCCATCTCCGGAGTGAGGCCCTCGAAAATGGGTACGGTCTTCGGCTCCGGTAATCCAAATCCAAGGAAGACCACTTCGTACCCGGAGTCTTTCAGTTTCTGAACAAAAATGATTTTTTAAATTTGTTTATTGATTGAATTATATATCATTCGGTATTTATATTTGTTACAATGTAATCATAAGGCGAACCTTCACGGTAAGATCGTTTTCCGACAATTCTCTCTCGAATTCGATTTTCACGCCGAGATCTTTTACGAGGTCCACTTCGAAAGATACAGCATCGTACGGAAGACGGTATTGCGGGATTTCGGCAGCACTCAAGCCACCGACGTATTTTTGTTTCTCGAATATCGTAATGTCGTCGTAGCCCAATCGAGCCAAAAACGTTGCGCAGGACAAGGATGCTGGACCGCATCCTATCATGGCGATTTTAGTGTTGGAATGGGGTACGCTTTGTCCAGGAATTCTAATTTGAGGTATGTTCATTTGCTTGAACATCTGAAAAAAAAGTCATAATTCGTATAACAGAATAAAATCGATATCCACAGTATTTATGATAGTAAATCATAATACGCTATTTTAATTGGCATTACTTGTGATAGCGTTTATCCATTAAATGCATACTATACGATTTTACGCACGAGTAATGAGACGGCCACTCATGCGCGCGATCACGTGAGATGTAGCATAAAACTTTCGCACGAGCTGCATGCGCTTTTTTTTTTTAATGCTTAGTTTGCATTAAATTCTTAGTACAATAAGTAATAGTTATATTTTTGTTAGATTTAAAATTACGAATTTATGTAATAACAGTTTTTTTTTTCATTTTCGCAGCTGAAAATAGTTTAGTTTTGTCATTAGGGCATAAAAAGGAATAAAAGAATGTCTTAAGGAAGAACCGCCTAGAATATATATGCCATAAAATTTGATTTCACGTCTGCTTTTTTGATCAAAAATGGTTTATTTAAAAAATTTCTATTTCACGTATTCCGTGAATTTGCATTTTATGTCTGGAAACGCAGTCCCAAAGTCGAATTTCAAATCATAGTATATCAAAAAATTTTTATACTTTCTTAATTTTTAAATTCATTTATATTTTCCACGGTTCTCACATTTATTATTGTTCAAAGAAAGGAAAAACATTTTCTAATAGACGCGAGGATCAATTATCACTATTAGTTTTATTAAACTAAAAGTTTTAGAATTATTATCAAATGATTTTGTGCACTTCTAGCGTACAGTGCAAGGATAGAGTTATTATGCAAGTAGCACGTTCTGATTTGCAATTGATTGCACTCTTAATTCGTAGATTAGATAAACGTATGCATTGACTAAGATCAAGTAAAGTTCAATGATAGCTCTTGTATTAATGCTACGACAAAAAAAGCTTTGAAATGTTCAACAAGAAGTATTGTATTATTATATTAATTATAAAATTTTATTATAGAAAATTTGTGAATACACTTTGATGCTTATGATATTAGTGTCTATTTTTTTAAAAACGTATATCTAAGAGATGATAATTAAGACTTAGCATTTTCAATCGCGGAAAAATTGATAAATTTGCTACTTTCATGAGACTGAAAATAGTTTGCAATTCTTATCAGCTCTTGGAAATATAATTTTTAAAAGTTGACATAGAGTCATCAGAATTAAGACGTAATAATTAAATCTCGAAACATCGTTATAATTCTTATTAGAAATACGTTTTTGAAAAAAATAAACAGTGAGGTCATCAGAATTAGCATCTTTTTTGTACTCGCAGATATTCTATAATGTACAACAATTTTCTTGCATATTTTTTTATACAAATTTTATAACATGCAACATATTTTTTTTTGCTGAACATTTTAAAGTTATTTGTCCTAATAATATAATATATCTGAACTTACATCTGTAGCAAATTGCTGTAATCCACCAATATTAATAGGTCCTTCTTCGGAGGCGAATAGATTGCAACCACCTACGCAAAGATCGCTTGTTGGACAAACCATGCCGCAAGTCAAGCCCAAGGGATTATCCGAGAAGATAGCCTTGGCAGCGCCGTAATAATTCTTGTTTGATATTGAGGTAATGAAGGATTTTATGTCCAGCTGCGTGGGGCAGGATTTTTGGCAAGGAGCATCGGCGCATTTGAGGCACCGAGCTGCTTCGCTCAAAGCGCCTCGCTCGCTTAATGTTGTATGTTTGATGTCGTCGAAATTTTTTGTTAGCGGAGTGCAGGACTGAAAATAATAGTTGGTTAAATTTTCAAATTTCTATGTTTTCTTATTACATGTACATGTTAATTGCTGGCGACAGAGGCTGATTGACCATAATTTGGCGATTTTTCAAAAGTTATAAGCGATTTATGTTTATTTATGCCGAGAATAGCGAATTTATTGCTGTAGGTTGTAACATCGTAATTATTAATATTTTTAAAATTACTTACGTCGCACTTTGAGTGAATATTTCTTTTCCAGTGCTTCTTATTCTGTTTTGTTTGAGTTGACGGCACTAAATTAGCATAAGATTTTACTCTTGGATTCAAACCCAGCAAATTCTTTAAAATATTGAATTAATTGAATTAATACAAACTTTAAAAATTGATAACATAGCTAAAAAAATTACTTACTTCGATATCTGGAATCTCTTTAGAAACAATTATAGGCGATGAAGCAGCCATGGTTCTTTTAATAAAATAAGGTCAATGAGACCACGTAAAAAAGATAAACTCTCCACAGAATGAAAAACCAAAATATATAGTATAATAAAATCAGAACTTTCAAATGATTGCTTTGAATTCACTCTATTTATTCTACATCTACAAATCACTATTTTTATTTTACTACAATGTACTACACTTCAATAATAATTGTAACTGAAGCAACTAACTTCGAGCTACATAACTTTAAAAAAAAAGGAGGCACTGAAATGACTACAGCAACATGTTGCTCGTAGAATGGCGTTTTACCAAATGAGAGATAACGTTCTAACGTAGTGAACGTCATACGCAGCTTACGTAAAGGAAAGTGTTTTCACGACAGTATCAGTGGTATCAGTGGTGGTCAACTTGTTCAAGAATGAGTTTTCTTTACTAAATAAATCCAATTATATATATATATATGTAAATTTACAATTAAATTTGTATTAAATTTGTGTTAAATTTTTAAATAAATTAATATTGATGAGCCTATTTAAGGGTATTTAAAAAAATTTCTTTATAAATCTTTACAACAAAAATTTAGTTTAACTACTAATATGGAATATATAGATAATAATAAATAATAATATAATAATAATATAAATCGAATATATATAATATACTGTAGAAGTATATAATACAGAAAAAAACACAATATGCACTCAATAATTTTATGGTCCTTTTTAAAATTAAGTCATTAATTTGTTAATAAGTTATTTATTTATTTATTAATCAAACGGCAATAAGCCCAATTACAAATAGACAAAGATTGTCCAAAACAAAATAATATAACGAGGGAGAGAACCCCCAGCGCAATCATATGCCGCAATTACTAATAAAACAAAATAATAAAATAAAATAATAAAATAATAATAAAAATATAATATGAAAAAGTTATGTAATAAATTTTTAATCTAATAAATAACATTTAGATAAAACTAGATTCTATTATGTAACATAATTAGATAAAACTTCTTTTGTGAAAATACGATTTATAATATGAAAATTATAGTACTATATGATTGTAGGCAAAGAACTTTTTTTTTCATAAACGAATATATTTTTTTTAATAAAATAATAAATACAATATTGAAATATATTAAAATAAGTTTATTTTAGAATTAATATGTTTAAAAGATATTATAAAAATAAAATTTTTTTGCTAGGAATATTTTACGCAGCACTAGTTTTTTTTTAAATTCATATTTATTACAACAACTATAAGATTATAATTATTAAGACAAAGCAATATAACTTACTTTGGATACAAAAAAATCATATAATTAATTACAATGAATTATCTGATCTCGACAGTTGAAATGAACACGGATTCGATAAAGTTTTCATTTTTATTTTCAAAATAATCTAAAGTTTTTAAATAGGAGTTGGAAGGGCTAGATTTTTTCACATTCATTTCACATCTTGAACCGGCTTTAATTCGCAGAAAATCTTGTTAGAATATTCACGTCTGGCACAATATATAGAAAAAAGGAAAGGATGTTCAAATTATCCATTAGATAACTGGATAATAAAAGGGTCCAAAACGTACGATTAAAATATGCAAAAAATCATGCATGTTAAGATTAATTTTCTTAAAATAACTAATGATAAAAAATGTTATTTTGTCACACCATATTTCATAATTTGCTTTAACATTACAAATTAATTACAGATAATAATAATAAAATTAAATAATAAAATTAAATGTAAATAAATTTATGAAATTCTGCCGTTTTAAAGACTTCTTAGAATCAAGGTGAGCATGGTGCGATGGTGGTGTAATGGTCAGCATAGTTGCCTTCCAAGCAGTTGATCCGG
>UCOL01005429.1:0-11694 GCA_900474335.1 Ormyrus nitidulus | reverse complement strand
GCATTATTTTTTTAGAAGTAAATAGTGGAACGGGTGCCGCGTCGTCTGCTTCTCAAACTCGCCTTCGCGGCACTACCGTGCCACTTGCTAATCTACAGCTCCAAAATATTATCCTTTACACAGAACACTGTGACTTGACGGAGTTATAATGTATTCATGATTTGGTTAATAATTATGATATAATTGTTTATTTAACACTCAGGGCAGAAAACTCAGTTTTTACTAGTTATTAGGAGGGAGTAAAATGCCTCTTTCTCTCTAGGGAGTAAAATACTTCTTTTTCTCCCTTTTACTCCCTCCTAATGGCTGGTAATAACTGAGTTAAAAACCCTCCGTGTTAAAAAGTAGTATCTGGAACACGGGAGTAAAGGTGTTCTTTTCCCTCGCTTTTATTGCCGCCCTTGCTTCGCTCGTGCGTCAAAACCGGCTCGAGCAAAATACAGCTATTTTATTCCCTTGTTCAATAATGTAATATTACGATTTCAGTCACCGTATCCTCTTCAGAGGGCCCTTCAGTTCTCGGAATTCAGTAGATCGACTTTAATTTCAAAAAGAACTAGCAGAATTTTTTCTTTTGCTGAGTTCAAATAAAAAACCGCTGCCAATTCATTGGCATTTAGCTTCCTCCTAATTAATTTATCGTTTAAATATTATTTCCGAGATTCATTAAAAACAATCAATTTTAACAACATAATTTCAAACTGTTCTATATTTAATTAATTATTTTTTTTGTATTATTATTTTATTATAATATTTTCGTAGTGTTACTCCTTAATCTGTTCGGCTTCTCAGATGTTCGGGGTGAACGCCGAGCGCCCATCCATGCGCGGAGACCGCGGGATCAGGGAAAGCCTGTTCCAGAAAGCGCGGAATGAACGGAGAAAAGAACCACGACTTGAAATAACAACGCGTAGAGATTTANGTAAACAAAAACAAAACAATAACTTTATTTAAAACTAACAGTCGATAGAGCGGTACTGACAGGCGAACGTTATGATTAGAATATCAAAGTTAAAAGAAGCGAACAATAAACAAAGAAAACGAAAAGAATTGTGAACGAAATATCAATAACTTTTGTTCTCTAAAATTATATATATTTTTATGCTCTTTAAAATGGACTTTGTTCGATTCAAATATCTCAATCCTATCATTAAAAAAAAGTAAAATTAAATTTTTCGAAAATCGAAAATTTGCGATAAAACGAAAACAAATAAGCTAAACAAAAAACGATTTTTTTTCCCGCCATCACAAGAAAAGCAAAAAAAATGAGTCATGCAAATCCGTTCAGTAGAAACGGAGATCCAGGCGCATACATACACACATACACACATACATCCATACAAACATTTTTCAAAAACCATTTGTTCTGGTTCCTGACATCTTAAAATACAATTATAACCGGTTTTTCGAACAACTCTAAAAATTACTATCACAAAACTTCCTCTAGGAGGAAAATCTAAACTAATATAAGTTTATTTTCAACACAAAGGAAACAGAAAATTGCAATAAACCGGTCGCACTTTAATTTGCAGGCCAACAACAACCAGCGCGATCGCAATCTTCGTTCTGCGGCAGCGGCGGAATCGGCTCAATGATGCCCGCCAATTCATTCTTCGACGAGCCGTCGCCCTCATCCCTACCGCCAGACTCGCCGGACGAAGCATCGTCGCCGATCGGCACCACCAGCACCAGTACCGGCACCACCACCAGCATCAGCACGACCGGCAGCACCGACGTCAGCGCGGCGAGCTCCTCCTCGTCGGCGGCCAGTTTAGTAACATCGTCGCCGGTGCCACTCCTCTGTCTATTCTGGTTCTGGGGCTTCCTCTTCTCCAGCCAGTGCTCGGTTCGCTGCCTCCTCGGGCTGTTCGGTCTCGTGGAACGTTGCCTCCGAGCCCTCCGCACCGGTCACGCTCGCGTCCTTCTACCGATCCTCCTGGCACTAGTGCCGACCTCGAGCCAGCGGCCTCAGGCTCGCCTCCGTCTTCGTCGTCCTCGCCGTCGACTCGGCGCTCGCTGCACCCGCCATCTGTCGGTAGCGGGTAGCGCGCCGAACAGCTCCTCGAGGAGCGTCGCGCTCTCGGCCCCGCCGGCGACGACGGACAGCGCCCTCGTCTTTGTGCTCCTTCTCATCGTCGTGGTCGCGACGCGAACCTCGCGCAGGGGGCACCACTTGCACTGCTGCTGCTACCGCTGGTGGCTCTGGCCGAGCCGCTGGAAGCACAGCTGCTCCCTCTTCGGGCTGGATCCGGTGCTACTCGGGACTGCTGGCGGCAGCCGCAGAGGGCGCTGCTACCGCTGCCGCAAGCGCTGCTGGTGGGGCTACCACTGGCGCTGGCTGTGGCCGTGTAGGTGGAAGGGCCCGAAGCGGCTCCGGCACCGCGCGGCTCTGCTCCTCTTCGGGGGCCAGCAGCAGCCGCTGAGGCCGCGGAAGAAGCGCCGGCGGAAAGTGCGCTTCGGCGCCTCGTGCTGCCGCGAGCTCGACCTGGCCCGGTCCACCTCTTGGTGCAGGGAACCGTCTTAGCGGCCTCCCGAGGGCCGCCGCGCCCATATTTAGAAACAACTTAACTTGCTTCCTTCCACACTTCTCTCCGTCGGAGGAGGAGGTGAAAGACGTAAGATGATTTAAAAAAAAAAAAAAATAAAAACAAAATGAGAATACTTGAAAACAAAAAAAAAAAAAAAAAAAACCAGATACGAACGAACGGGAACGACACGGGCCGGAGCTGAACGCGGCTAGGTTACGCGTTCCGACGTTCTGGGCTACTCGAATTAACACTGAGGCTTACGAATGATAAAAAAAAGGCTAATGGAAATAATAATAATAAACAATAATACAATAAATAATGATTAATGATTAAGTATAATGATTAATCGAGTCGACGCGCAGCGCGAGCGGGTTCTGAGAGAGAGGGAGAGATCGATTAGCGTGAGAGCGCATGCGAGAGAGTGCGAGTCGGGGAGAGATGAAGCGGCACGATCCGTACAAGGAGCGGCAGGACACATAACGTGAACCGACGAGTACGCGAGTAACGTTATTATTATACATATTATTATACATAGTGTGAAGAAAAATAAATTTTCGCGAAATTACGGCCAAACGGGGGGAGAGACAGGCAGAGAGAGCAGACGTACGGGAGTGGCTCGGAGGCGAGGGAGCGAGGGATAGACCTACGTCCGCGACGCAATTATTATTATTATTATTACACATTAATACTGACGTATAAGCGTACCGCGTATAAGAGAGCAAGTTTTAAGGGAGGATCCGGCGCGTCCAGTTGTAAGCATTGACGTTATTTAAGCGCGCGCAGCCGGAGAATCGAAGCTCGTCGACATCGAGGACGATATCTGCCCCCAGGGGGGCGGCTTCCCGAGGAGGCGCTGCGAGCCGAGCAGACCCGTGTGTATAAGAGTGTGATGAAAGTGAGTGCGGGAATGATTGAGACGAGTTGTTCGAAACAGATATTACAGATAAATAAGGTAATAGCCGAGAAGAGAAACCAAGAGAACACGTTTTCTTTTTTCATAAAAAAATAGGAGCGCGGGCGCGTGTACGGGAAATTCGAGTTTCTTGACAGACGGGCTAATTTTTCCTCCTCAGTTTTTGAGAACACACACAAACAGATATAAATATATGTACGCGCGAGACAGCGGACGATGACGAAAATTGTAAGGAAGAAAAAAAGAACACGCAAGGAAATCTTTTGTTTCCCCCAAGAACCCTTAATAATAAGGATGGGATTAGATTCTATTCTATTTTTTAAAGAAAATAAAAAAATACTGTTACTGTTAGACTAACTTAATTAATTTTATAAAAAGTTGCAAAAAATTTTCTTAAAAAAAATATATATTATACATATATACACATATATAAAAAAATCCGTTGTTATCGTTCAACTTTTTTGTACGCCAAAAGGAGAGTTGCGAGATAGAGAGAGAGAGATGCCGGTGGAGATACGCGAGAAAGGCGGGGGCGCAATTTTAATACCGATGCGCCTTTCCCTCAGCCTTGCAGCCGAAGCAAAGGTGAGCTTTACGAGAGAGAGAGAGAGAAAGAGAGAGAGAGTGAGAGTGAGAGAGCGAGCAGCGGAGACGCACAGAGAAATTACGTAGAGCGCCTAAAGGAATTTCCGCGTGCACGCGGACGTGCTATCGCCGACACATCCCAGGACACACCTATAATAGAAGCAGTCGCGTGAGAATGTCTGAATGTGTGAGTGAAGCAAAAGACCCCCGAGGCGGCTTAACACGAAGCGCGCCACTCGCGCGCTCGCGGGCTTCGCGCCGTTTAACGACTGCATATATAGCTAACGATTGATGCCGCCGCCGAGAGTGTGCGTGTGCGTGCGTACGTGCGTGTGTGTGCGAAGCGCGCGTGCCTGTGTGTGTATCTGACAAAGCGAAACACTCAAGCATACCACATTACAATAGGGAAGATTATTAATACGGAAGGAGGAGGCTAACTGATGAAACCGTAATCGAGGTATAATATGTGTTCGTTTAGACCTTATATACATTAAATAAATATTGTATTAAAAAAAAAAACCTAGATTATGCAGCAGCAGCAGCAGCGGCAAGAGTGAGTGAGAGCGAGAGTGAAGAAGTGCCGGGGGCGCACGCGGACACGCAGAGCAGCGCGATCATTCATCGACACGATTGTCCGAAAACCGAGAGCGATGAGAGAGAGAGAGAGAGGGAGAGTGAGAGAAAGCGGAGAGGTTTATCGACGAGAGAGACGCGCGGCCCCCTTCCCCCTCACGACAGAGGAAAGGAGTGAACCGATGCACCGATCGGATCTACTTCGTTATATATACATAGAAGATATTGTGCGTTTTTTGAATTCAGTTTTTTGGGAACCTGCAACAATTGTTTCGTTCGTCCTTTCTGCGGGAACATAATGTACTGAGAAAAGGAGGGATAAAGAAAGCGAAAAAAAGCGAGAGAGGCAACCCCTAAGACGCGCCGATCGGTCAGCAATACGAGAAAACGACGCGGACGCTGTTGTTGTTGTTGTTACCATCATTATACTCCTTTCTTTTCTTCTTGCCCCTCGAGACCGCGGAAATGCGCACCGCCGACCGTCACTCACACCCGCGGTTGTACACCTCGGAATCCGTTTCATTGTTTTTTTTCCCTTTTTTTCGATCTCACTTGTTGAACACTGATCGGAATCGCTTCGTTTACCGTTCACTCAACCGTGTTGGCAGAAATAACTGCAGCGAGAAGACGAGCTCGTGGAAACGAGACACATGCGACATAGTCGTGCGCACTTCTGCTCGTCCAATAACCGGCCGGATGTACACGCAAGGATCCATCTCTCTCGTTCTCTTGCCCCCGCGACGGACGAACGGCGATATTAACGGACGGGGGTAAAGAGCTCTGCCAGCTTTCGGAGAAGGAGAGAGGGGAGCGAGGGTGGAAAGTCACGATACGCACAACTTAATAACACTCACCAAACCTCTATGTCCTAGTTGTAAAGCCCGAGAACCCCGCGTTTTTTACGAAACTGCAGAAAAGCGCGACTAAACGATGATGAATACGAGAGAAAAGTTAAAAAAAAAAATAATAATAATAAAGGGGGGATAGCCGATTAAAAAAAAAAAAGAGATCGCTGAAGTAGCCCCCCTGCGCCGCCCTTATATGGCCCAGAGCCGGGCCAAGTTGTTAGTTATCGCGCTTGCACCGTTTTATAACCTTTTCCTTGGCCCTCGGAGCTGCCCCCATTTATCGAAAGGAAGACTCAACAAAATTCCCTTCGAAATGCTTGCGAGAAGTTAATGAACAAAAAAAGTGTACGTATAATAAATACGTCCCCGTCGTTTTCTCGTCAATATTATATATATACATAGAGTACGAGGACAAGCGTTTCTTTACTTTCCGTATAAGGTTTTTTCGTTGTGTAGCGCGTCTTTAATAAATATAGGTGAGAGTAAGTCGACCCGCGGAGAGAGAGAGAAAATTTTAATCGAAAGACAGGAAAATCTGCTTGATTCAATGTTGAGTCAACGTTGGACCATTGTGTAGGAAAGATGAAGACGTTAAGTTAAAATAAAGAATGCCGACGCTGGGCCGATGTGTATAGCCGAATAAAAAAAAGTGAAAAAAATAAATGCTCGAAGGAAATTTAAAGGAAACCGAACAAAAAAAATTTTTAGATGCGCACTCTGTTTAGGAGGCTCGTTTAAAGTGCGTTTAGGGGAACTTGAAGGCCCACCGAAATTTAAAGTCGATGTACTTAGACACTGTTTGATTAATAAAAAAAAGATATAGAAAAAAAAGGAGGAAGATGGTCTCTCTTTCTTTTATATAAAAAATCGTTTGTTCAATTGACTAAAGAAGAGAAAGGCGGAAGAGATGTGTTGTATATACATATATGTACAAAATGAACGAATCGCATTACGTATATGTATATCGGATAGGTAAGGGAGTTTTAGAGCCGATTCTGGACGACGATCTGTTTACCGAACACGAACGCGAGATACTCTGCCCCGAGAAAGAGAGAGAGAGAAACACGGAGAGCTACGAGAATCGAGCAGGAGATTCGTGGATTTCCAAAGGCAATCTGCCAACGAGGAGCTTTTATCGAGACACAGACGAACCTTTTCCACCTACTACTCCCCCGCCCACATCAAAGCCGTAGGCAGCAAAAGCAGTAGAGTGGACTCGTATCTCGCAAACACATGGAGTAAACATTTTTTAGTGCGTGTGCTTCCCCGCTCCTCTTTTTCTTTTTTTTCTTTTTTTCTTTTCTTTTCTTGTCTTTCCTCCACCGACACCACCCACCTCCCCCAAGCCAGCCTTCCTCAGACAAGGATTCATTTTGGTTTCGATGTACATCATAGATATTTTGTGACGATCGTTCGTATTAGCGTGTAGATTCGCGAAGATTTTTCTACGAGTTCTTTTATAGTAGTTTTATAGAGATGAAGTTTTGATTGAGTAGAGATTAAGCTTCGCATATAACGAAAGTAGTAAAATGAAGAAAAAAAAACACACAAACAAAAAACCAGGAAGAGTAAACCAAGTTGTAAGGCTCGAAAAATCGTTTCTTTAGAAAACGTAATAAGTTAATCGTAAGGGAGAGAATGTTACGATGTGACACACACAGATGGCTACAGAAGTATATACAAATAAAATTAAGAGCATCGATATTGCGTCAGTTAAGTAAATCAATGATTCAACGTTTATTTATTGTTAAAAAAAAAGAATAGTAAAAGAATATAGTGATCAGTTTTCATGAATCCCGAAATTTTTCTTTATCCTTTTGAAGTTACAAATAATTAAATCAATAACCAAATTCAATATAAGACTACTAGTGTTTCGACAAATATTTCGAAATAAAAACAATAAAATTCCATTTCAATCTAAGCTTTTTCCAATTCTTCCAATATTTCCTTTATCAATTCAACTATAAACTATCATTTATTCAGCGATCAATTTATTTTCATATCTTTTAATATTTAACTTTATTTAGTTTCAGTTTCTTTATCAAAACAATCGATTAAGGTAAGTAAAACCTTCTTACTTAATAAACATCGATCAAATTTTAAATCTCGATAATTTATTCCCGCCGAGAACCGTAAGCAAACGCAAACTGAATGCCGCTTAACTACCGGAGACTTTTCCAGTCCAAGTTGTCCCGGCATTTTCGGAATTCCCCGGCGAGTAACGTGAATTAAAGTCGCCGCTCGCCTCCCGAAGATCTCAATCGGGCTGCCTCGACGCAAACAAACGGAGCCAAAGCTCATCCACGCCGCGAAGTTGCCGCCCGTCGTTATAGATATACAATTCGAGCGTCATGACAGCGCGCGGAGCGGCACAAACTTCCAGCGTATCCGCCGAGAGAGGCAAGAACGAAGTGGGCGTCCTAGCAGTCATTCGCGTGCCATTTCGAAGTCTTGAAAGCACCCCCCGCTTCGATTATTAGGAGAGCAAAGTGTCCCTCGTGCGCGGCGAACAAAGGGAAAAGTTTTTTACTCTCCCTCCGTCCGAGGCATTCATCTCGCGAGACTTAAACGCCGCCTGTTTGCCCGCCGTTAATGACGCTTGATGAATGGAAATTTTCGAAAAGTACAGCTTCTCTGTAGCTCTGACCTTTCCGCCCCGCTGAGAACGTAGACAAAGGGAGGGACTATCTCCGCTGGGTGTTCCCTCGCGTCCTTTTAAAGTAATCAGTCTCATTAATAATCCGAGAGGAAGATACGAAAAAATTTCAAAAAAAAGCTGAAAAAACTTTCGTTTTACGACGAGACATTCCCCGCCATTGTATTCGCGGGAAATTCTTTCACCTGCAATCTCGCAACGAGCGGGGCGATCGAACGGCGCCGTTGGCCGGTCGAAATTCCTGCCTCCTCAGCGATATATATCCGTTGGCTCGCTTTTTTTTTCCGCTTCCTCGTCCGCTTTTTTTGCGGTCATCACGTGCACGCGCCCGCCTATTATACATTCCTCCGGAATTCCGTATAGGCTGCAGCCGATGCTGATCGCCACGATGCCTCGTTTAGGGTACACGAGGCTAGCGGTCGTTCACGGTACAGCAATTTTTGAAAGATGCTTGCTCCGCGGCTTTTCGAGCGGCAAACTCTTCTCTTCTTCCTTCGGCTTTTTTGGCTTCTCTTCTATTATTATGCTAAAGCGGACTGCTGTTCGCGGAGTTTTTGAAAAACAAGGCAAATTTAGTGCTCGTTAGGTATTTAGTGCGCGGTGTAGGTATATGAATATGCAAGAATATTTTTAAATGGAACAGCGGAATTTCGAGCGAGAAAACAAAATTTCAGTATAAACTTTCTTGGTACTGATTTCAAACAGCTGTTTAATGCGTAGATTTAAATATTCCACGCCGGAATTATTTTCCTCTCGTTATCATTCAAACTGTTCGTTCAACCAAAATACTATTCAAAAAAACAGTTCCACGGCCGTTTCAAAATTTTTTTTTAAAATCCCCGGCAAACTTGTATAGAAAAACGTAGCGCGGGATAATCTTTACTTACACTTTAATAAAGCGTCCATTCGCCGAGAGGAAAAAGAGCAGAGTAACGCAAACATTAATTAGAGCGGCGGAGTTACTTCGTTTCTTGCGATTATCGCATTGCGACAATGCTTCTGCGTGGTGCAGCAGCAGAGCAGCGAGAGTAAAAGAGGTTATAGGCGCCTAGGCAGAACGATAATGCTAATAGCGCGATGGAAATAAAAATGAGGGGCCGCGCCGGAGCGAGAGAAAGGCGCGAGTGACGGAGAGAGAGAGAGAGAAAAAAAAGAGGAGGAAAAGCAAAGGCGTCGGGGCAGCTTTCTCGCTTCGACTGCACTAGTTATGCACTCGTCAAAATGGCGCAAAGGAAAACTTTGCTCGACGACGACGACGAAGACGTCGACAATAACGCTGACGCGGCAGTCTCGATTATCGCGAGTGGCTTCGGCACGCCCGCGATGGCTTCCCTGTTTTTTCTCCCTCTCCTCGGCTCTTACTTCCTTTTTCGATTATTAATTCGCCTCTCGTTCTGGTTATGTGATTTTCGCTTAATAAGACGGTAACCTGCACAGTCTTCATTTTTAAAGTGAAGTAACCCCTTGTACTTAATAAGTATTATTTTATAACATGATTGTTGAATTTTCATACTTTTCTGTTTTGTAATTTTTTATCGAAATGAAAACAGTACCTATTATCTACGAATTGCTTATTTAAGATTGTTAAAATTGTCGTGCATGTAGAAAAATTGATTTTATCATTGAACTCAAAGATTAGCGCTCAATTTTTTTTTTTTTTTTTTCTTAATTTATTTTACCCATTGTTTAACTAATACATTTATCTATTTTTAAAAAAGTTTGGCACCATTTTTTCTGGAGGACAGATAAAAAGTAACATTACTTTACGATTTATAAAAAAAGAAACTGGATTTTTTAAATGATTAAAATCGAGTTTAGTCAGACATGCAGTAAAATTTCTAATTAATTTAATTTAATTATTATTAATAATTATTAAGTTTTAACTTTTTTAAGATGTTCTGTTCTTTTTGAGAAATTATTGATTTACAAAATAATTATCAAAAGTGTAAATAAAGCTTTATACAGACGTGAATTCGATTACAGGCGGAAAAACCAGCTTCTTTCGAAATCCAGCTCTCGTTAAACCATATTCACGCTTCCGCTAAGCCGCTGTTCACATTAGAAAATATCGGTCCCCTTCGCGGGCAATAATCAGGTCGTCAAACCATGTAGGACAAGACACAATGACGCTTATGCATAAAGTGGCTGAAAAATTTCGGTCATCGCGCAGATCGCTTCGCACAAAGGTGAACAACCATCGGCAGCGATCGACTGCGGAGGCATGCAGGAGTATAATGGAAAAAATAATCTAGGTGAAAACAAAGAACCAAGCGCCGACGTATCCACATCTCGTCACCGGAAACTTCATCCGCGGTAAAAACACGGCATATATATAATACGGAAAGCCGACGCGAAATGTTTGAGCGCCCCAGACTTGTAAGATCGCCTGGAATGGGTACAGCTCATTTCCAGTGGCACGAAAATGTTGATTTTGTGAGTTTTATGTTCCAAAATTAGTTTGATAAATTTTTAATTTTTAATAATTTCATAAAATAATTAATATAATAAATTATTTCAGCTTCTACTAGCACTACTAGTTTTTCTACCGATATGACAAGAGACTAAAGAGAACTACGAATTTAAAATAAATTCACTCAATATTCAATAAAAAATGCATTTTCTGTGAGAAGTAACATAAATCGATATTTAAATAATAAAAATAAGGTATCGATTAAAAATTAAATTATAATTTTTACAACTTTTCTATTTTTGTATGGCACTTTGTTTTATTCTTCCGACAATAAACTTTTCTTCATTATTTTCCATTAAAATATTTAGATTTTTACTGCCACTTACCTGGATGTGTATTCAAAACTCGAACTTTATGCAACTCTAATCGGGAAAGCTTTTTGAATAATGTATTTAGACTTGGAAACTTTTATAATGGACTTTGAAAAATGGCGATCAACCTTCAGCTTTTAATGATGCAAATGTTTGTTCCTTTATAGAAGTCGATTGCACTCTTAAGGCATGTCAAGTCTTGAAATTACCAACATGCATTTTTTTAATCAGTTAGCTTTATAATCGTTTAATTTTTTACAAAGTCGAAAACTAGACAATATTGAACATTTTAAAGAATTCAAATTTTCATTTTACCTTAATTAAAAAAATTGGAGAATTCGTTTAACTGAAAATATGCAGAGGCTAATAGACGGGGGGGATTAAAATATTTTGAAATTAATATTATTCAATGCGTTTCAATAACTTAATCCAGCCTGATTTGATTTATGCCCTTGGTGTGAAATATCCCATGTATATTCATGCGATCGGGCGAATGTACCGAAAAAAAAAAAAAAAGAAAAAAAATTGTTTCTTCATGCCGCGCGCATATAAAAGAAAAAAGAAAAACAATGCAAAGGCAATCAGCGATTCACTTCGATCGGCTCTCTCTTTTTGTTCGCGCCGCAATCGTTCTACGGATTCCGAAGCTTTTAAAGCCTCGAATTCAGCCCGATACTCTCTCATGCATTTCACATGCCCTCCTCTTTTCTCCTGCCGCCTGACCTACAAAAGCTGTTTCCACTGCGATCTACGTATATACGTATATATTATATATATATATATATATATGTGTGTGTGTGTGTGTGTGTG
>UCOL01005428.1:0-11703 GCA_900474335.1 Ormyrus nitidulus | reverse complement strand
GTATCCAAATGTCGTACACTCTCCTTGTAAGTTTTTTTTATGAAACCGCCGGTGGCATTAACTTCTCTGAATGAAATACGAGGAACAATTGCATTCTATAACTAAAAGTTAATTTTTGACTCATAATTGTAATCGGAAAAAAGCCAAATATGTTGAGTACGTTATTAAATAAAAAGTGTTACAACAAAATATTTATTAGTTTAAAAAATGTATTATACAATTATAATATAAACAAATTTTGTCGTGCTTGTAATTAGTTGAAAAAAATGTTTTAGAAAAAGAGAGAACGGTTGTGCTACCGCATTTTCATAGCAATTTTTTGGGTGTTGAATACACGAATTTTAATTTGAATGGATATGAATAACAAGCGAACCAACAAAGTTGTCCGGTTGACGACCGACAGCGATTGTTTTCATTTCTGCGGAGTTCGAAAGGACAAGCTTTCCCTTTCCTCTCGTTTACCTTCACACAAAAATATAAAATACTCATTGGCGAAAATTAAGATGAAAATACAATGTCTACTCAGACGGAACTGCTTTTATCTGTATTTTTTTAGCCAAAGAGTGATCTCTCGTAATTTTATCAAGATCTATAACCCGGAGGTTCGGTAACTCTTCTGTACTGTAGTTAGGTTGAGCGAATATCATCACATTAAATTAACAACAATCAATTGAGAATAATTATTGGAAGAGGGAGAAAGTATAATTGCTAACGCGTATTTGAAAATTTTGATATTAGCATTTTTTATATGAATTAATGAACAACTAGGTCTAAATATATTCAGAATATTATTTGATTCAAACCGCATAACGGAAATTTTTTGCCGTTTTTGACAACAACGGTGAGCAAGAAAAAAATTCCCATTTTTTGGCCTACAAATAATTTATAAATGGATAAATCAGAAAAATAATAAAAAATTATCATTAAAATATTATCGATTGATTCGATGAGCCCTATAGCCAGTGAAGACAGTCTCAAGTCCGATCGAAGACGCTTTGCTATCTCCCTCTAGATTTCTGCACGTTCTAAATGCTCAAGCTCAAGCAGAATACCGAGCGAACCGTTTTAAAATACGCGCGGGCTCGCGACGTTACCGGGCAGGTGCATCGCCGTCGGTCCGCGGTACCGAATTCGCGCGCAAGATGGCGCCACGCATTCATCCTTCCCGCAAGCGGCAGGAGCGAAAAGCAGAAAAGAGCAGAAAATCGCGACCGGGAGCACACAGCTCGCCTCCCTCTCCCTCGCGAACAAAGTGGCCGGGGCCCTGCTCTCTCGCATATTACAGCGAGCGCTGTCGAGAGCGGCAGGGTGGGGGGTGGCAGAGCCTGCGCCGATGGTGGGGGGAACTCGTTACTTGTTTGCCGCCGCGTTGCCGCGCGCCACGGTGGTACCAGTGTGGCTTTAACTTTTTAAAATATCGCTGTTGGCCGTGACAGGGGCTATTTTTAGCGGCGTCGAGATAAGCAGTGCGGCGGAGCGCGGGCGGGCGGGGAACGCGCGAGGAGAGAGAGAGAGAGAGAGAGAGACACCGAGTCGCAGGCAGTCGCACGCGGCGGCGATCGTCGAAATTTAGCGCCACATTTTTTTACGTCCTTCCTCGCCTCTCCGCGCGAGAGGACGCTAAATTTGCAATCGAGGAGCTCGCCCGAACCGAGAAAATGTACACTTGCCGATTTCTGGCATAATTCGCGACTCGCCAGCGGACGGCGGCGGCTCTCAACGTGTCCGCTTGTCATTTGCATTTCGCACTCGCCGTCGCCGAGCGAGCTTTGAGACAAACAAAGGCGCGCAAGATTTCGCCTCGGAAATATAAAGCCAATCGAATTAAAGAAGGAAAGAGCGAGAGAACGGAGTCGCTCGCTGCGCCGACGATTCGACCACGCTCATCTCGTGTACATACACATCGAGCTTCGGCTCTCTCGCTCTTTCTCTGTTTAGAAGAGAGAGAGAGAGAGTGAGAGAGAGAGAGCGGTGCTCGTTGGCTCGCTCTCCGGCTGGACCGAGGACACGACTCGGCGCTCTCTCGCTCACATGTGCGTCCGTAGACGCTTCTGCCATGGCAGTGCTCGCGGAACGGCGACGTTATAGCCCGCGCACAAAGAGAACGAAACAAGTAATTATACGTGACGTCAGCGCTTGCGCTCGCGCGCCGCCGCCACCGCCGCCGCCGCCGCCGACGACGACGACGACGCGCCGTGCAAAAAGAAATAGAAAGGGACGATCTCGGGGAATATCTAAGCGGAGAGGCTCGATTGCCGGAATTCTCCAGCGAGAGAGAGAGAGAGAGAGATAGGCGAGGTTCGAGCGCGACGCCGGTTAAAGGGGGCCTTTTGACCTCCTTCGTTCGCTTACGCACGCACACACAGAGTGCGCGCGGCTGAACTGGCGCTGATTAGCCGCCGAGACGATGAAAAGAGAGCTCCGCGAGCATTGCACGCGCGCCTCCTCTACGTGCGCGCGTACACACGCCGCGTGCAGGTGCTTCCGCGCTAGCCGCGCCGAGCGCCGGCCCGTCAAGGCCCTTTCGCTAAGGAAAACCGTTCGAAAGGCCAAGTCGGGATAAAAGCGCACCACCGATGAACCCGAGAGCGCGGCGGCGCGAATAATACCGTATCGAAGCTGTCGTCGGAGGAGGAGTTTTCTTACGATATCGCGTTGCGCCTCGAAAAAAAGAAGAAGCTTTTTCGGAAGGAGTCGGCTCGCGGCGTCGAGGCAAGACGCCGGACGGACTGCGCGCGAAACTGATTCCACGTGACGAGAAGTTTCGAGAGTTGAAGGTCGCATCTCGGGATCTGGATTTCTGCTAAACGCTTACAGAAACTTGTTGACGGAGCAATTTGTCGCCTGAATTTTGTAACGTTCCTCGCCGGCATACTCTTCTCGGTTTTCCTCTCGGGATGAACGGCGAGTATATACGCGCGTTTTTCGTTATTCGACCGACAATAAAAGCGGTTCTAAGCGTGAACGTAAACTGGAATAATAATTATAAATTCCAGTTTGAACTTGTTTTACGTTATTATTTCTCGTTTAGTACTTCGATGCGATATTGCTTTTATTTTCATTGCCGAGTTTCTTAGGTCGGTTTGAAAAATTGTAAAAATTTGCATATTCGGAATTTGCAATTTTTAAAATTCTTCTTCACTTAGCGCTTGGAAGTAAAACATTTTCGTATATACCTGCAGTCTAATTTTTACTAATTTTATTTTTTTCTTTCAATTCGAATTAATGTTTTAATAGGAAAAAAACTTTACTATTAATATGCATGAAAGAATTCTGTAAAAAATTTCCATTTGTGCGTTTATTTTCAGACGCAAAAAAAAAGTACAAGATGATGCTGGTGTAACGCCCCCGGCGCTCACATTTAATTGGTCAACGAAAAGTGAAAGTAAGCAGGATAATAAGACTGTAGAATTCCGATTTTGATTATAGGGGCAATGTCAGACAATGCAAATATTTTATTATTTAGTAAAACACTTTTTTTTTATCGAAAATTGTAAACAGCTTCTTTATTTCCAATATTGCATAATTTGATATAAATAATGTGATATTGATTGAATAATGATGAAAACGGTATTTGAAAATTTTTTCTATATAATGCTATTTGTTCATAAACTCATGAATAAATACAAAAATGTACATAGTAAGATGTAGATCAAACACACTTTATTTCGAACTGATTCAAAATTATAGCAAAAACTCATTTTGCTTTTAACTTTTCAAAGTATCAGGCAACAACGATAAATCTTTTGTTTAAAAAATCAATTGAATCTAATAAACATGTAAATATTGTTTCCAGCAGAGTTTTATTTAGTCTCAATCTTATCTTTATTGCTGTTTCTATTTTAAGGCAAATATATTTTAAGAATGGAACGTTGAAAACTTCAAAAAGAGTCGAGCCTTAAAAAGTCGATGATAAATGATAAATGGTCCGAGCAATTACAAATCAAGCCTTATTAGAGGCGATTTGCAAGTGTGCAATTTAAGAAAAAAAAAATATATATATATATTGCTGTTCGGACGTTTTCGAAACCGCACCGAGACAAAAATTTTTGCGAGTATTAAGTGTAATTGATTCTGCGCGGAAGAGGGGGGCTATGATGTCATCGTTCCAAACTTGCAAATTGACAGATATTGTAATGGATGTAAGGAGCCAGAGATGCCGAGCTACAAACGCTCTCTTTTCGAATGCATTAAAAAGCATTCCGAAAGCTGTAACGACAGTTGGACGATACAATAGCAAGAGTCACTCCAGTCGCGCAGTTATTAATCGAAATCGAGGAGCGCGTATCCTTGCGCGAACCCACGTCTCCGAAAGAGACTCGCAGAAATTCTGGCGCCTCGGGGCAAGAGAAGTGAAATCGAAAATTAGCAAAAGCGTCGAAGAAGCAGCTTCGGGAGAGAGCTCGCAGAAGTTGAATTTGTCGCGCACCGCTGGCAGAGAGAGAGAGAGAGAGAGGGGGGGGGCGAGAGGCGCACGCGTTCGCGATGACTCGCCGAAGGCTTTAGGGTCGCGCCAGAAATAGCTGAATTACGCGCGACTCGGCGCGCGGCGCATCGGCAGCTAAACGGCTCCTCGGGAGCGAACGAGTCCGCCGGGAAGTGCACGCGGAGAGCCGCTGCCGCTGCTGCTGCTCTCTGCACGCGCTCGCGAAGAGCCTGCGCGATAAACGTCATAAACAAACAATGGCCGCGCGCGCTCGCGGACGGCAGAGAAACCGGTTCAATTAGAAATTAAAATACCTGCCCGGCCGCCTCCTCTGCGCGCTCGGGATATTTTTATTACCCGCGAATACGTCCGCCGCGACGACGATGCTCTTGACACTTTTCAAGCGCGCCCTCTCTCCCGCGAACAAAAGCTTTTTCAAGCGACGCGCGCGCCCGCGGCCGCCTCGTGCAATTGCTAAGAATAGCGCTCGGACACGGCGGAGCGGCGTAATCGTCTCGGACTGTACGGACGACGAGAGAAGAGGTGCTTCCAGAATTCTATTCGGGCCGGCCTTGCGAGCGCCTCCTTACCGAGCGCGTACACGCTGCCTCCAAATATGAGCATAATGCCCGCGGGGACTGATATAATATCATTTCCTCGTCTATAATAGGGAAGCTCGCGGAGCCGAGCAAGGTCGTCGAGCGCGGGGCTTTTCGTCGATTTATTCCTATTGTCTTCGGGCGTGCATGTAGGTGCGTCCGTGCCTGCCTGCAGGAGGGTAAGCCGCCTTCTGACGTTGAGAAACTAATTTCGGATTACTTCTGAGAATTCGCCGACGAAATTAGCTTGATATATAGCGGGTCAGAAGTTATATCGTCACGTTTTTACCGGTTAATCGATTAAATTTCGGTACAGTTGGAGTCGAGTGAACTCTCGAGGTATTATTTGAGAATTCAACAAACGAAATTAAACGGTCTTTTTTTTTATCTTGAGCTTATTCGTCGCGAATGCTATGCGTACAGCTTGTGTCAAAAAAATAAGCATTACAAAAAATACGTCGTTTTGTAAACTTTATTTTCCTTTTCTAATTTTAGATCTGCAATAGCGCATAAAAGATGATGGTTCTATTTTATGATTTTCCTCGTTTTCTTTATTGTATGATTTATTTAAAAAGAATGTAATTGAATAGATAAAGCGTACTTAAGAATACGTGCCATTGTACGCTGCTTTCTGTGCAGAGGAAATTTTAAAGGCTAGAGCACTTTTAAAACTTTTTTGCCTTATTGTATCTTCGTACAATAAGGCAAAAAATTTCCTTTTTACTTTTACTTGTAGGAGAATACTGCATTATGAAATTCCAAACAGCCACATTGGAAATTGAAATATGCCTTATTCAATATTTCAGGTATAAACTGTTCAATTTTACTTGCTAACAAATGTTAAAAGTAGTAATTGTTAAAAACATCTGGATAGAATCTACGAATGCCTATTCTTTGGTATTCTGTTTGAAATTTGCAAAGAGTACTATCTGATTTTTTCACTTTTTTTTTGTACAAAACCGCTTATTCAAGCATTTACTAGTAATATTATGAAACTTAATTATTTAAATTTTCTTTTTATTAAATATAACATTCTAAAAATAACTAAAACAATATATCGTAAATTTTATGTAATAAATAAGATTTTTTTTATAAAATTATATAATTCAAAAACAAAACTAAAGGCAATTTAAAATTTTATTATATATACCTAGACTTTTATGACGTTATTAATATCAAAACGTATGGATCTCCGATAACGTAAAATGCTGTGTTTGTTTGTGAAATTCTTTCAAATAATTCAGTCGGAAGGCAAACAAAATTTCTTGCTGAATGATAAAATAGTAATATAGAAAACTAAAAGCTACTTTCGTCATTGCCAAGCACTTTTACTAAAAGAATTTAAAATCTTTAGTTATATAAAATAAAATAATAAATGATCAACAAAAGTAGGCTAAATTTTTATTTTATAAATCTAGAAAAAACGCGTAAAAAAATAAATCCGACGAATAAATATTCTGAAATTTTATGATTTTGGTTCAATTTTCCTCGTGATTGTATTGTAAAGAAGGTCAACAATAACATGAATAAAAATTTTTAAATTGTTATTATAATATTATAAGAAAATAAGTAATTTAATTTTCATTTAATTTTCATAAATTTTAAAACTAATACACGACTCAATGAATTCTCTGATTTTGTAAAAAAAAGCAAAGTTCATAACCTTTACTCAGCAGAAAGCTTTGAAACATAGACAGACAACAGCAGGTAAGACGTCTACTTTAAACGTGCGAAAGTAACCTTGCTCGAATAAATTTGAAACATTTTTTAACGAAACCTACTGCCAGACTAAATGAAATTGTTCGACTAAATTTATCGTCATTATTAGAATTTTCTTCTATCTAAGTTTATTACGTAATAAATATTAAAAAACATTTCACGTAAATCAGTCAAAAACGAATTTTATAAGAAAACTATTTTACGCTAAATCAAAATGTTTAAATCATCATAAAAAGTTATGAGTCGTTATCATTGATAACTAATTATTCGAATATCTATAAAAACGAAATATTTAGTTTCTAACGAAAAGAAGTTTAATTTATGAAGATGTGTTTGACTTACTATATATTTCTGTTTGATCTGAATTGCATAAGATATATTATTTTAATCTACACTGCAGTATATTTAATCTTTTTGATGCAAGCAAATAATCGTTTTTAAAACAAATATGTGTAATATTGAAAAGAAATGTAGAGCGAATATTAATTGAATTTATGAAAGTTTCACTTCTATTTTCTCGTTGCTTACTGAATACCTTGAAGAAAGATTTACTCGGTGCAGATTTAGGGTAATATAAATTATCTTTATTATTCAAAGCAGAAATAGAAGTTTGTTGCTTAATATATTTCCTGTTTGTCTGTAGATTGAAAATTCGTGAAATAGCATTATTTAATTTTACAATAAAAACGGTTTTAGAATATAAAAACAATTTTGATAAATAATCTACCGCGACTAAACACGGACAATATATAGTTGTTGCATTATAAATCAAAATTTGAAACATTAAACATTTTTTAAAAGTATTTTAATTTTATAGATAAGTTTATTAAAAAAAATAATAGGTTTATTTGACTAAATATTTGATTATAATATATTCTATATAATGTAACTATAATATCTTCTGCATGAATGCATAAATATAATTATAATTTACGGCAAAATTGACTCATTTTAAAGAATACCAGTTTAATTTTTCCATTTAAGGAAATTGATTAGGTATTTGTCTTCTGCGAATTATAGAGATTCTGCCTACAAAAACTAAAAAAAGTTTTTCTTCCAAATAGGGACAGTAAGCAATACGTTTCTCCAAAAATGGTAAAATACGTTTTGTTTCCGAAAAGAAATTCCGAATGAGTTATTAATTAATAGCACCATTAAGAGTTAAGACACTTTCCTCGAACTGATAATGTGTCAAGTTAATCTGTCTGAACAAGTTTCGATTTATGATCAAATAGCCACATTATATAGACTTGTTAAAACTTATTTAAACTTTGAAAGCTCACCGTTAACTTCTTAGTCGCTCCGTAACGACAAAAAATATAGATTGCAGTATTAAACTTATCTACTTTTGATTGCACCTTGATAACCTCGAATGTCTTCGATACTAGGAGTAAACTTTTACTGTTAGTCATCGCACAAATCTCAGAAAATATAATAACAGATTATTTGGTGCAAGATCTATTTCATGTAAAGATTTAAATTTTAATGGAATTAAAGTTTCAGTTTACAGTGATATTAACATTTCTTTTCTTAATTGAAAATCATAAGCCACTTTGATTTAAAGTAACGATGCGAAGCAAGCAGATTATGTAAGAAGATTGTATGGATTATATAATGTTTGTTGTAATAATTATATTGACGTTGAATGGATTTAGTTTTTGCAAACGTTTTTTAAATTAAGAAACGCTTTAACTTTTAACTTGTTAATTAATTGCATTGCTATTTCTTCTACCACAATATTTTGATGCATTACAATCTGAAATGTTTTAGCTAAAATGACACTTCCTGAAGATTATCTCATACTATAATCTTCGATAAATCGATGAAATAATTTTAAGATAACGCGAGAAATTGCGACGATTATCTAAAGATCTGCTATTATTGTATACATAGCCCACATCAAGCATTTAATCAAATTGTAACAAAAAGATTTATTTACACTCAGAAATGCAATCAATCTCACTATCATCGACTGCTTTCGTTAAGCTCTTTTCTTTCGGAAACTTATAAAAAGAATCAAGCAAGAGTTCGCGCGATTTGAAAGTCAGAGTCGACTACAATTTGTCAATTCAAGAATAGCACGATTTTAAAAAAAATTGACGACATTGCATGCTCATTTATTAAATTAAAGTAAAAATTCGCACAAATTCAATTAAATATAATTTTATTACTCTTTTCAGTTTATTCGATTTTTTACTTACACGAACTGCGATAAAAAAATTTTGTAATATTTGAATTAATAGAGCGATGAGTAACGCACAAAATCATAAAAGTTTTATTAATAATTTTTGTCTATTTATGATGCAATAAGCATTAATTTGAGAAACTGCAACTACGCAGTATTTTACATGCTTAAGAAATTAATTTCAGCAAGTAGATTAGACTGCTTCTTAAGTAGTATCATTTAGATGGTTAAAACGTATTTTTTTAAGATAGCAGCATGGAAACATGCTTTGACACGGCGGGAATCCAAATATTCTATTTTTAGAAAGTCTCCGGATAAATGGAAATGTGGGTTCATGAATATAGACTCGTATCATTTAAAAACGTCGGTGGATATCACAACACCGCAAAAACATTTTTCCTTTATCCAAGATGAAAAAGGAATTACTAACACTTTTAACTTTCCTGATAAGCATTTTTTAATTTAACGTTTCTTCAAACTGTTTCTTTTGTTTTTCGCAGCTGATTTAAAAGAGTGTCTGCTCGTCCGATTTTCTACATTAAAAGTACAAAAAATTACGACGCATTTTAATCGGATTCCCGTCCGAAAGTGTTACCGCAGCATTATTTAAATTTTTACAAGAGAAAAATAAACCATTTCCGCCAGCTATCGGCAAGTTTCGATTTTTATCGTTCAAACGCGATTGAATCTCGCTGGATTTTGGCCAGATGAAATCGGCCACTGCTTGAAAGAGAATTCTTTTAAAAATACCGGCGAGTGCAAAGCACCCATAAAGTCCGGTACACAATGGCCTGCTAATTAAATCAGTCAGTCGTCGGGAGCCATAAAAAATTTTGATTTCTCAAAGCCGTTGACGTCGTCGACTAAAAGGAGTAAACATTTCCGGTTAAACTAGTCCGCGGAACTCGAAAGATCTCGAAAGAACTGCGCAGGCGGCCGTGCCACCTGTTCGCACTACCGTGCATGCCAGCTTTTCCCGAAAACAGAGCGAGAAAAGCACCAACTCCTCGCGGAAGGTGGACGCGTGGATTTCGGTCGGTATCACCGGCAAGCTCGACTGCGGCGGCGGCGGCGGCGACGGTAAGGCGCAAAGGCACGTGGCCGGTGGTGGAGGGGAGAGCGCGCAAAACACACCAACCTGTCAGACTTGTCGACTTGGGCGAGCGGCGCGAGCTCCTGCCTGGGCGGCTCGGCGGAGATGCCCTGGGCGCGGTGCTTCCTGGGCCGGGGCTTGGTGGGCGTGAGCGGCGACTTGAACGGCAGGACGCTCAGGAACTTGTCGAGGTGGCTGCGCAGCTCCTGGATCTCGGCGTCCCGCTGCCGGAGCTGCGCCTCCAGATCGGCGATCCGCTCGTCCTTGAGCCTGAGGGCCTCCTGCACCTCGGCCATGTCGGCGCCCCTCTGCTGCTGCTGCTGCTGCTGCTGCTCCTCCTCCTCGTCGGCGAGCCGCTGCTGCGGCGACGAGAAGCACAACGAGTCAAAGCACACGCGCATAGACACGCAGGCGTCGCTGATCAGCCGACACTCGGGCCCGTCCATCTATAACCCCGCTGCTGCTGACAGGCGTCGTCCTCTGGATGCTTCTCTCTCTCTCTCTCTCTCTGGGCGCTGGGCGGCAGGGGCATATGCACGCGGCGATCGGTCCGCGGTTGCACTGCGCGCCGCCGACTGCGCACTCTGCGACACACTGCCGGATCCGCGCAGCAGCGAGCCGCGACAGCTTTGGCTCTCGGTTCTTTAGCGCGGCCGTCGCTGCCGTTGCCGAGAGAGAGAGAGACGGAGAGAGAAACTTGTTTTTCCGCGGTCCAACCACGTGCCCGCGACGAGGATCGAGCGCGCACGCGCACACCGGAGCCGCAGCCGAGCCCGCTGCGATGTGTCCGCCTGGCGAACCTGCCGAGATCGCGCCGATCTCGATTCTCGAGAGTCAGCGTCGAGGGGATCGCGGCCGAGCGTGGGGGAGAGAGCGCCGCTGTTGCTGCGGCGGATAAGGAAGCGGGTCGGCGGTACGACAGGTGCCTGCGTGCTCAGTCGTCGGTTACTCTCTGTGCTGGATGTTCTACCCGCGGTCTTTGTATAAAATATAAGAAAATCTGTCCAAGACGTTATGTTAGTAGTTTATTTTACCATTTTTGGATTTTTTTTTTTAATCGTTACAAGTTTTTAGTTAATTTTGCAAAATAGACAGATTGCTATTATTTATTAGCATTATCAAATAATTAAATATGTTTGCTCATGAATATTTTACTTTTAATAAATGATATTTTAACTTTTAAAATGATTTTTCAATAGGTCTTATTCAATTTAGACAAAAATGCACGTCAACCAGCGAAAAAAAAAACTAGTTAATTTTCTACCATGATTATACAGTTGATGTTTTGAGCATTCGAGAAAATATTTTATGTAGATGATAATTTGGTGATAAAATTTTAACTTTCAATAATTTTCAGCTCTTATTTATCTCAAACTTTAATTTTTTTTAAGATTTAAAGTTGAATAAAATTTCAACTTACACTCGTTCTTACTATTATACTAAATCTCGCGTTTATCTAAAATATTACTTAAAAGACGTTGATAAGATTTATTATCTTATTGCTTCCTCTTAGAGGTAGCTTTGTGATAGTAATTTTTGGAGTTGATCGAAAAACCTGTTATAATTGTTTTTTAAGGTGTCAGGAACAGGAATAAATGGTTTTTAAAAAATGTCTGTATGGATGTATGCGTGTGTGTGTATGTGTCTGTATGTATACGCCTGGATCTCAGCTTCTATATAC